>CAUYUD010108220.1:0-69238 GCA_963575295.1 Alouatta caraya | reverse complement strand
GAGTAGGTTCACATGTTTCTGGCTTCTGTCAGTATATTTATTAATTCATTTAAAGGGAACATTTTTCAGGCACTTGCTGTTTCGTGTACATTCAATTTTATCCTATGGAAAATATTTCACTGGTCACTAGTGGCCACTTTTATAGCTTTCATTAAATTTATGATTTAGTTGGATGAGTACTGTATTATGGTTCTCAAGAAGGACCTTAATACAGTATATATATATATATATATATATATATTTTGTGTGTGTGTGTGTATATATACACACATAAAAGGAAAAATATATATATGGAAGTTTATTAAGTATTAAATATATATTTGGAAGTTTATTAAGTATTATTAACTCACATGATGACAGAGTCCCACAATAGACTGTCTGCAGGCTGAGGAGCAAGGAGAGCCAGTCCAAGTTCCAAAACTGAAGAACTTGGAATCTGATGTTTGAGGACAGGAAGCATCCAGCATGGGAGAAAGATACAAGCTGGGAGGTTAGGCCAGCCTCTCATTTCAGGTTTTTCTGCCTGCTTATATTCTAGCCTCTCTGGCAGCTGATTAGATTGTGCCCACTCAGATTAAGGGTGGGTCTGCCTTTCCCATCCCACTGACTCAAATGTTAATTTCCTTTGCCAACACCCTCACAGACACACCCATGATCAATACTTTGTATCCTTCAATTCAGTCAAGTTGACAATCAGTATTAACAATTACAAGTCTACCCCTTGTCAACTTGAACCCATACACATCTCCTGAGATCATATATAATCTTCAAATAAAGATAATAATAAAGTCATAATTACAAACAAACCTTACATAATACAGCTATCTTTCATACAACTGGAAATGCACCAATCTCCAAACCAAATACTATTACATAAAGTTAACAATACTCAAATGCTGAGGTGAAGTCAATAAATATTATGTCCCAGGAAAAAGGAGAAAGGAAATAAAATAAAGATATTTTCTTAGTACAAGTGTATACATGCACAGACATGTTTTTTTAAAAAAGAAGGAGGAAACACTCATGACAATTACAGTCCTTGTTTCTGCAGCTGGTCATCTGGTCATAGCTGATATTGATGACTGCCTTCTTCTGCTACCCATTCTGTAATCCCTTTCCCTTCAGCAAGCATTTCATCCATCAGGTCATGGCTTTTTTCCTGGTGGAGTTACCCAAAACTTCATTTCTGAAGGGTCTGGGCCATTTGTAGTTCTGTCGGAATTGGGCTGTTGTTCTTTCCCATTGACCTTAATCACAGGGCATGGTAATACAGAGACACCCTAATGGATCTCCTGTATTCCATGTGTACTCCTCCTTACCTCTGTTGTGGAGTAGTAGATTGATTTCATCTTGATAGTCCAGGACAGTCGCCCTAGCCAACATTGTAACTCCCTTTTTAGCCTGTTGACTTAAAGGTAGGAGGACCCCAAAGTGTGTAGGTAGCAATTTTAACTTCCAGTTTAATGAAATAGTTGTTGTGTCTCCTAGTGGCAGCATTCCTCCCTCTGAAACTAAGACCTCTAGGCCATCAGAATGTAGTGTTGGAAGAGCAGGAAGCAAAAATTTTCCTAGTGGATCACAGGAGGTGATGGTGAGTGGTACTTTTACTTCCACCCCTTGATCCCTGGACCTGTGAATCCTGGCTATGGGAGAAACAGTACCACATATTGGACACGGATTCAGAGCATACATGGCCTTCTGGAGAACTTGCCCAAGCCCTGCAAAGTATTGTCACATAGTTGGCATTGTAATTTTGACTTCAAAAGGCTGTTCCACTGTTCTATCAATCCAGTTGCTTCAGGATGATAGGAAACATGGTAAGACCAGAGAATTCCATGAGCATGAGCTCACTGCTGCATTTTTTCACATAAAGTGTGTGCCTTGGTCAGAGGCAATGCTGTGTAGAATACAATGACAATGGATAAGGCATTTTGTGAGTCCACAGATGGTGGTCTTGACTGAAGCACTGTGTGCAGGATAGGCAAACCCATATCCAGGGTAAGTGTCTATTCCAGTGAGGACAAATCTTTGCCCTTTCTATGATGGAAGAGGTCCAATATAATCAACCTGCCACCAAATAGCTAGCTGATCACCCTAAGGAATGGTGCCATATAGAGGACTCAGTGTTAGTCTCTGCTACTGGCAAATTTGGCACTCAGCAGTGTCTGGAATCAGGTCAGCCTTGGTGAGTGGAAGTCCATGCTGCTGAGCCTGTCTAACCTCCATCCCTGCCACCATGGCCACTTTTTTCATGGGCCCATTGGGCAATGACAGGGGTGTCTAGGGAAAGAGGCTGAGTGGTGCCCACAGAAAAAGTCATCCTATCCAATTGATTATTGAATTCCTCTTCTACTGAGGTCACCTACTGGTGAGCACTTACATGGGATACAAATATCTTCACAGATTTTGACCACTCAGAGAGGTCCATCCACATACCTTTCCCCAAATTTCTTTATCACCAATTTTCCAGTCACACTTCTTCCAAGTTTCTGACCATCTGGCCAAATCATTGTCTACAGCTCATGAATTGGTATATAATTGTACATCTGACCATTTCTCCTTCTATGCAAAGTGCACAATCATCAAATGCAGTGCTCAAAGTTCTTCCCAATGAGAAGATTTCTCTTCACCACTGTTCTTCAGGGACATCCTAGAAAGGGGCTATAGTGCTGCAGCTGTCCACTTTCGGATGGTGCCTCTTATCATGCAGAACCATCTATGAACCAGGCTCTAGTCTTCTCTTCTTCTCTCAGTTGATCATAGGGAACTCCCCATGAGGCCAGACTACCACTGAGTCCTCTATATGGCACCATTTCTCAGGGTGATCAGTTAGCTACTTGGTGGCCATCAGTTCAGGCTGGGGAAGAGAAGACAGAGTGGCAGTAGTGGAGACCACGGTGTTTGAACTACTTCCTCATGTCACTTACTTGTGCCTTCAGGGCCTGCTCAAGCATACACCACTTCCATTTGATGATGAAATGCTATTGTGCATGACTCACTTTATGGCTAGATGGTTCAGAAAGCACCCAGCTCATTATAGGCAGTTCAGGTCACATGGTGACTTCATGATCCATGGTCAAACCTTCAGTTTCCACCAAAGCCCAGTAACAGACTAAGAGATGTTTCTGAAAAGGAGCGTAGTTATCTGCAGAAGATGCCAGGGTTTGCTCCAAAATCCTAGAGGCCTCCATTGGATCCATTTGAATGCAGTTTGGATGCCTTTTTGCCACAGTCAATGGCATCCCTATCTGCCACTGACACTTCAAGCACCATTGGATCTGCTGGATCATATGGTCCAAGTGGCAGAGCAGCTTGCACAGCAGTCTGTACCTTTTGCAGAGCCTTCTCCTGCTCTGTACCCTACTGAAAACAGGCAGCCTTTTAGGCCGCTCAATAATGGGCCAAATGAGGAATGTGGTGCCTCCAAAATCCAAATAGGCCCGCTAAGTGTTGTGCCTTTTTCTTGGTTGTGGGAAGGGCCAAATGCAGCAACGTATTCTTTACCTTAGAAAGAATATCTCAACAGTCCCCACACCACTGAACCCCTAGAAATTTTACTGAGGTAGAGGTCCCTGAATTTTAGTGAGATTTATTTCCCATCCACTGGCACACAAATGTCCCACCAATAAGTCCAGTGTGTTTGCTACTTCTTGCTTACTGGATCCAATCAGTATAATGTCATCAATGTAATGGACCAGTGTGATATCTTCTGGAAGTGAAGAGTGATCAATCAAGATCTCTCCAAATAAGATCATGACACAAAGCTAGGGTGTTGATATACCCCTGAAGCAGGACAATAAAGGTATATTGCTGGCCTTGCTAGCTAAAGTCAAATTGCTCCTCATGGACTTTATGGACAGGATTGGAGAAAAAGGCATTTGCCAAGTCATTGGTTGTATACTACATACCAGGAGATGTGTTAATTTGCTCAAGCAATGAAACTACATATGGTACACCAGCTGCACCTGGAGTCACCACTTGGTTAAGCTTACGATAATCCACTGTTATTCTCCAAGATCCATCTTCTTTCTGTACAGGCCAAATGGGAAACTTGAAATGGGAAGTGCTGAGAATCACCACCTCTGCATTTTTCAAATCCTTGATGGTGGCACTAATCTCTGCAGTCCCTGCAGGGATGTGATATTGTTTTTGATTTACTATTTTTCTAGGTAGAAGCAGGTCTAATGGCTTTCATTTGGCCTTTCCCATCATAATATCCTTCACCCTACCAGTCAGGGAGCCAATATGGGGGTTCTGCCAGCTTCTAAGTATGTCTATGCCATTTATGCATTCTAGCACTGTGGAAATGATGACAGAATGAGTGTAGGGACCCACTGGACCAACTGTAAGACAAACCTGAGCTAAAACTCAATTAATTACCCTACTTCCATAGCCCCTTCTTTAACTGGAGGACCACAATGACATTTTGGGTCCGCTAGAATTAGCATCAGCTCAGAACCAGTGTCCAGTAGTCCCTGAAATATCTAATCATTTTCCTTTACTTAATGCACAGTTACCCTGGTAAAAGGCTATAGGTCTTCTTGGGGAAGAATGGGAGAAAGATTCACTTCCTAAATTGTCAGTAATATAATGGGTCTGGCCTCCCCTTTGTTCAGATAGTTCTGGGTCTGTAAATTGGCTCAAGTCTGGAAATTGATTGAGAGGTCATGATTCTGTTTTTATAATTCAATTAGTCTTTTGTCCATTCTACCTAGAAGTTTTCTATTTATATAAATTAAGTAGAACTGCAGTAGGCTTCCTATCAGTTTCACTTCTAGGAACACTGTGATTAATTAGCCAATGCCAGAGTGCTAACAGGAATCAGACTATTCTAATTCCCACTTTGCCTCTGCTGTCCATTATGGTAGCTATGCCTACCTTGGCTTTGACAGTTGAGTGACACAACTTGGCCCCTACCACCTTGGGATCCAATTATTCCCAATATGTTTATATTTTGTAGTTGAGTGACTGTGGTTCCCACTGTTAGAGCTGACATACAAGGAACAGCAATTACAGAGCTCTTCAAAGATGCAGGTGCTGCCCTCACAAATCTATTTCACAAGGCATTGGTTAAGGGTGTATCTTCTGGACCCTCCCAGCTGGGATCAGTTTGAAGTGACTAATCACTCCACCATCTCAGTCCTCCCTAAGCCTTTGGATACCTTCCTCCACATTAAACCAAGGAAGATCAGGCATTTCCAGCTCACTCACAGTGGGGCCATCTTTTAATCCATATTTCAGCTAACCAAGCAAATAAACTATTAGAACCTTTTTAATTCCCTGAGCTGCCACATTAAATGCAGAGTCCTTTCTTAGTGGGACAAAATCAGTAAATTCAGCCTGATCCAACTTTATGTTCCTTCCACCATTATCTCACACTCATAATATCCATTCTCATGCCTGTTCTCCAGATTATGTTTATATAAATTAGAAAACTCAAGCAGTTCTTTTTTAGTGTAACACACCTCCTAAGGGGTCACACTTTCAACCTCATCTCTAGGGATCCACCAGGACTTTAATCTAGTTATAGGACTAGAAGCAAACAGTGGTGTTGGAGGCAGTTCCTGAGGAGAATCAATGTTATCTTGCCTGGCAGCTGCCTCATGGGAGGCCACCATTGTTGCCTCAGGCAGTGCAGGGTTTATCTCCTCAGACAAATGTGGAAAGCTGATGGCAACATGGGTCAGGGAGGGGATATTGCCACTACTAGGGATAGGGAAGCTGTTTTTTTCTGGCAAAAAAGGTTCGTCAGAGTTTACAAACTCAGTGTTCCCAGCTTCATCAGGGCCCTCCCACACATCCCCATTCCAAGTGGCAGGATCCCATTCTTTTCCAGTCAAAGCCCTCACTTTACCAGTAGACACCTGGCGAGGCTGTGAATGCAACTTTCATTGCAGGTCAGCCACTCTCATGATAAGAGTGGCTTTATGTCTTTTTTTCCACAATTTCAGCTATTTCCCTCCAGGAGATAAGACTCTCACTTAGCGCAGTCTTAGCAGATTTGAGGCTCAGTGTTTGTTTCTGAAGCCAGCAGATAGGATCCTTGAGTTCATTTTTTTCCATTACTTTGTCCACTGAACTCAGGTACAACCAACTAGCTTCATTACATTCCTTGGTTCTCCACATATGATCAAAGTTATTATGCTATAAACTCCTTGCTTCTCATGAGCAATGGATCAGGATTGTCAGTTCACTTATTTTGCATAACTCTGTAAACAGTTTACGCCGAAGACTATCAGTGGTCTCCATACCATTAGAATTAGGGTCTTTAGCATTTTGGGGGGTAATTATGTTAAGCAGCCAACTCCAGAAACCCCCAAACCAATGAGAAAACTCAATCCTTAACATTCTGTTCCTGTAGAATCACTTTGGGCACCAATATCTGAATATCTGTATTAGGTTTCTCTAGATGGACAGAACTAATGGAATATGTATATATATATATATATATATATATACACACACACATACATATATTAGACACACACACACAATGTGTGTATATGTATTTGTGTGTGTGTATACATATATATATATATATATATATATGGAAGTTTATTATGTATTAATTCACATCATCACAAGGTCCCACAATAGACCATCTGCAGGCTAAGGAACAAGAAGAACCAGTCCCAGTACCAAAACTGAAGAACCTGGAATTTGATGTTTGAGGGCAGGAGGCAAACAGCATGGGAGAAAGATATAGGCTAGAAGGTTAGGCCAGTCTCTCTTTTCACATTTTTCTGCCTGCTTATATTCTAGCTACACTGGCAGCTGATTAGATTGTACCCGCCAGATTAAGGGTGGGTCTGCCTTTCCCATCCACTGACTCAAATGTGAATCTCCTTTGGCAACATCCTCACAGACCCACCCAGGATTAATACTTTGTATCCTTTAATCCCATTTATTTGGCACTCAGTATTAGCCATCACAGGTACTATTCTCACAGTAACACTGTGACAATTTTATTGCAGCAGATCACTTTGTTCCATTAAAATAAATATATAATTAAGGCCTATGGAGAACCATGTATACTCAGTAGGGGAGTCTGCATTTGTTGCTTTCTTGTAAAATGACAGTATACCAATGCCACTATGCATTCAAATGTTGTTTTCCTTTTGTGGATACTTTGCCAAAAAAAAAAAAAAAACAAGAAAAAACTGAGTAAGAATGAGGGTGCAAGAGAAAAAAAATGACAATAGAAAGAATGAAAAAGTAGTGCAAAAGTGTATATCAGAAAAAGGAAGGATCCTGTAAGAGTGTGTTTAGGGGGAAAAAAAGGTAATAAAACTTTGAGTTATCGTAAAAAAAGATAAGTTCTTTGAGACTGAATGATAAATAAGTTTTTGAAACTGTCCACTGAGGCTGAAGGGTAAGCATGAGGTTTGGCATATTGTGTCACATCAAATCAGAATTTGGTTTGTCTCACCCGAGTTGAGGGCCTGAGTCATTTCAACAGTCATCCTCAGAACTTTCAAGTGCAGCTTCTCAACCAGGAGACTCACCAGTCTACCAGATCATGCTTAATTTTGCTGGATGAGATTTCCAAATTTAACCCATAAGACACCAAATGGAGATGGTCCTTTGTAGCTTGGATCTAAAAACATTAATCAGTACAATGGGAAGCTAGTATTTTTACTTTGACTTTGCATTTAAAGATAAGATTGACTACATTAGAATTTCAATGAAATCCTAAATAAAGGTAAATGTTGATGCCTGGTTACAACAGCTGTTGGACCATGTGCAAGGTCATTTTAGGTGGGGGCATAAGCTATGAAGTATGCAAATATAGTAGAGGCACCATCAGAGAATCACTTGAAGAACCTTTTGAAATTATAACCTAATTAGGCCTCTGGGAAGAGAATGCCTTACCAAATGCAAGTATTCATTCATCATATTCTAAAGTATTATTTTCTTCTCTTTATTATACTAATGTATTTATTGAGAATAAGCTTTGTAATTCTTGTTTTCAATTAAGAAAAATGGTGTTGGAAATGGATGCTTGGTGCTGCAAAGAAAAATCATCACTGAGACAAAGGATCTTTCAGCAACGCGATTTTTACTTCCTGGAAGGGTACTCTCACTTGCCATCTTGTCATGAGAGTACAATGAACAAAGGAAAACACACAAATTTATTCCATACAAATTTGGGGCCATCGTTATTGCTGTGTCTGATCTCTGTTGGCTAGAGCCAGACATCTTAATTTAAACTAAATCCGGATTGGCTAATAACTTTAAACTTTTCTAAATAGGTGAAAGCAATGGAGAGTTGGTACATGCCTGTGAGCATATGCAGCGCAGATATCTTGGTTAAGGTATAAGGACGTAGAATGTACTGCATGCCTGTAAGCATGGCATGTCTAACAACTACATAGGATAGGGCTTAACAAAGTTATTAGTATACTTATTTCTTAACGAGAAAGGAAATTTTAGAAAGAAACTTTTCTATTTCCCACAGAAGGTGAAACACAATATGGTGGAAAGAATTAGTAGAGTTCTAGACCTTTCTCTGCCATTAAAGTGTAAACCTGGGCAATTCATGAGCTGTCCAGTAATAGTTCCCCTATGAGTAAAAATTTACTTTAAATACTCTCCTCTCGTATTTCTCTCCAATCTCCTGTTTGTTCCTTTGAAGCTGGCTTACTCTAGACCGTGATTGGAAAATTCAGGTGCTAGTTCTTGGTAGCTTTTAATTTGCTCATGTGCCCAACATCACTGGCTTCCACTCCTGACAACACTGATTATCTTCTGGACTTCTTCTTTCTGTAGGGTGCAGTGTGTTGTCTAGGTAGCTACTGGATAAATGGAGATAGAAGAAGTTCTTCCTCCTCTTTGTCATCTAGGTCCTTTAAGTAAAACCAGCGTCAAAATGTACAGGTCAAAGGAACTGTTTTATTGAAGGACTAGGGTACATTAAAAGGATAATTATTATATAGGAGGTCAAGAGTCAACATTGTACATTGAATAATATATATTTTTAAAGCAAATACTGCTCAGGGAGAAAGTACCATTCAAGAGTGCATCTCCGTGCTTTATCTTGGCTTCCCACATCCTCTGGCTCTATAGAAGAGTGGAATTGGGAGCCAGGGAAGTCACTCTGAGCCTTAGGCCCCTTCAGCAAGAGTACAGATGAGTCTTCGAGGTTGTTTCACTTATGTAATGGTGTAAACTATAGTCATGTTCATCTCTAGAGCTTTTACTTCTAAATTTTGAATGGTTACATATGCTGAATTATCACATATACTCACATCTCCCCAAAACAAGTCTCATTCATTCAATTATTCATTGCATTCACTCATTCGTGTATTCATTCGTTCATTCACTCATTCATCAAGTATTACATGAGCACCTACCATCTACCATGTTAATAGTGAAATTGTAAACAAGTCATTTTAGCAAGATAATCTTGATTGTGATTAGTACTCTTAAGATACTAACCAGGGGGGGAATTAGAGTTACACAGAGGGAGTGCTACTTTAGGTAAGATGATCAAAAATGGCCCCTTGAGGAACAATATTTGAGCTAAGATTTTGTGTCATAAAATTAGGGTAATAATTTTATCTACCTTGAAGATTTTGGAGAGGAATAAATGAGATAATGTATGCAATGTAATTGCTACGTGGCTTATAGTTAGTACCTAACAACTATTAGCAGTCATTATGTGTATTATTTTTATTATTAATCTTCATAATGTCCTGACAGGATAGGTAGAGAATATACTATGGATTGCATTTTATAGATTACGAAGCTAACTCAGAGACATTAAAAGATTTTTCAGGGATGACACAGTTAGTGAATGGTAGAAGCAGGACTTAAACCTGGTCTTTACTCTTCCAGTGCACTATCAGCATATAATTTTCAAACCCCTTGGAAGCAGAATTTCTTTATCTATGTATCCATCTCTCCATTCACATCCATCTATCTATCCATCCATCTGTCTACTTACCATCCATCCATCCATCTATCTATCTACTTACCCCTGTATTAGTTTATCCATCCATCCATCTACTTACCCCTGTATTAGTCAGGATTCTTCAGAGAAAAAGGTCCAGTAGGATCTTCAACACTCTTTCTCAGAGAGAGATTTATTTTTAAGAATTGGCTCTCACAATTGTGGAAGCTAAAAAGTCTGAAATTTATAAGGCAGAATGACTGGTGGAAATTTCAGCAAGAATTGATGCTGCAGTCTTAAATTTCAGCAAGAATTGATGCTGCAGTCTTAAGTCCAAAGGCGTTCTGGAGACAAAATGCCCTTTTTGTTAGAGAACCTCAGTCTTTTCTCTTAAGGCCTGCTGTTGTCTGAATGCTTGTGCCTCTCCAAATTTATACATTGAAATCTAACTCCCAATTTGATAGTATTAGAGGGTGAAGCCTTTGGGGAGGGAGGTCATGAGGGCTCTGCCTCATTAGTCACCTTATAAAAGAGACCCCAGAGAGCTAACTAGTCTTTCTCTCATGTAAGGACATAGCTAGAAGGTACCATCTACGAAAAGAGGGCCCTCGCAAGACACACAATCTGCCAATATTTTGATTTTGATTTTGAACTTCCCAGACTCTAGAACTATCAAAAATAAAATTTGTTGTTTATTAGCTACCTAGTCTAAGGTGTTTTGCCACAGCAGCTCAAAAACACTCAAACAAGGTCTTCCACTATTGGATAAAGCCCCACCACATTATATGTGCTTTACTTAGTCTATTGATTTAAATGTTAATCACATCTAAAAAAATACCTTCACAGCAGCATCCAGACTGATATTGAAACAAACAATTGGGCACCTTAACCTACTCAAGTTGATACATAAAATTATCATGCTTTCTTTTTCCTTCCTTCCTTCCTTCCTTTTCTCTTTCTTTGCTTTCTCTTTCTTTTTTTTTTTCTTTCCTTCTTTCTTTCTTCCTTCCTTCCCTCCCTCCCTCCCCCATTTTTTTCTTTTTCTTTCTTTCTTTCTTTCTTTCTTTCTTTCTTTCTTTCTTTCTTTCTCTTTCTTCTTTCTTTCTTTTTTTCTTTTCTTCTTTCTTTCTCTTTCTTATTCTCCCTCTCTTTTTCTTTATTTCTTTCTTCCTCCTTCTAGGAGTGAATGCTACCATTTGTCATGAAATTTACATTAAGCTATTGAATAAATGGAAGTTCCCTATTAATTTACACTTTGAGTTTGGGAGGCACAGGCAGGACTCAAGTTCCAAGCAAGCATTCTTCCACATACACTCTTTGATGGAATGTGCTTCTGTACTAAATGCAATTATAAATCACATTTTATTTAGTTGCCATGCATCACAGTGGATGTGCACCACTGTTTCAGGTATTTGCTGTAACTATTTTGCTTCTATTCCTCAGTTGAACAAACCAAGTGCTTTCACAAAATAATTTCTCACAAATTTCATGTAGTATTACAACATCAAAGAGCCCCTAAGAGGAAAAAATAAACTTCAAAAAGAAGTTTGAAGCATAAATGTGAATGATGATTCCTTGGTCATTTGTTAGATAATATAAAACAAATATTTTGCAAGTTTGGTAAAGAAGTTGATGGTCAAGATATCTCAGTTCCATTCAGTGATTCTATAATATAATACCTGTAAATTTATTATAAGGTAACGATATCCAATGTAGACAATAATTTATGTGCATAATTATTTGGAATTATGGAAATGAACACAACTGAATTGTTAATAATAGGCAAATGGCTAAATACAGTAGGGTATGTTTTGCAGTTCTTCAAAAGTTTTATGAGACTTTTTAAAACATATGAAAAACTGGTTTTAAGTGTATGCAATTAAAGTAGAATTCTCTATCTATCTGTAGCATCCAAATTATGTAAAAAGTGCAGACTAGAAGGATTTTTACCAGAAAAAAATATGGTTATTATCTATAGTAGTTACTATCTTTGGATGGAAGTAGTATGAGTGATTTTTTTCCTATACATTATCTTTATTAAAAATAACTCATAAGACCAGGAGTGATGGCACAAGCCTGTAGGCCCAGCTACTCAAGAGACTGAGGCAGAAATATCACTTGAGCCCAGGAGTTCTAGATAGAACTGGGCAAAGCAAAACTCTATTAAAAAATTTTTAAATGTAGAAGAAAAAATAAAAATAAAAAATAACATTATATTTTGCGAGTATACTTTTATGATAAGTAAAAATAAACATGATTACCCTACAATTTAAAAATGAAAGGAAATAAATGTAAGTATCCTAGTTCCATGTGATGAGTTTAAGTGCTATATTTGTGGCGTATAATCTTTCTTTATTTATACAATAATAAAATAAGGATACAATAATAAATTAAGGAAAACATGGAAATAGCTTTCAGTCCATTCCATTAGCTACAAAATTCTTGTAGTTTAATTTAGGAGATAAATTATAGGAAAAAAAAAATTTTCTCAGGTTTCAGTTTGTACTTTTAGATCCTCACACCATGAAGCTTCTCTGAAATTGATGCATGATTTGTGTGACCATCCTTTCATTGTTTGCCTGGAATCCTCTTGTGCCTTCTTTACCATTAACTTTGGTCTGCATTCAAGCTCTTGCACAAGGCTTCAGACCACCAGGAATTTCTCTCAGATTCCTCCAGCCCAGAGTAATCTTTCTGTCACATATTCAGCACATCACGTGTTCACATTAACTGTGAGGTTTCACACTCCCCTTTAACTCTTGAATCTGTCTCAACTCTTTTCCATTAATGGTTTTCTATATTCATTACTCTCTCTTTCAGATATACAAGGTTGTCTTTTTCTGTAATGTGCACACAGGTTCAAGCCTCTCACTGCATGCTTTTCAGCAACTTCTGGTCTTTCCAGCCAAGCTGGACTGTGCTGTCTCCACTTACTTCTTTTTCAAATCATAGGGGTCAAGCTTTAACCCTCGGCATGTGACTGTATGACACAAGGTTACCCATAACCTGTAATTCTTAAATCCAATTTACAGTTTTCAGTTTTTTTAAAGTGACTTTCATGTGGTAATTGACATTGTCCGCTGCCACTTTGGGAAAAGCTTTTCCTTTGGCTACCACCCTACTTTCTTCTTATTTTCCTTCTACTTTTTAGCTTGTTCTTTATCAATCTTCTTTGCAGAATTGTCTGTCTTTTCCTTTTCATTTGGATTTAGTGTTTTTCAGGATTATAGATTTGATTTTCTTCTTTGTCTTCCATTTATTTAATCTGTTTTCTCAGGGTGATTTCATCCACTCCTAGGCTTCAATTAGAATCAACGTAATACTGACCCTCAACTATTAATAAATAGGTCACAATGCAGTTTTTCTTGCTTTTGAGTTTTATGCTTATCTCTCTATTTATTTTATGAAGATGTACACTTGAATTTTCCAGATACCTAAAATACCACATGATAAAACTGAGCTAATTATAAAATCACTTTTACCATAATCTTGTCCATTTGGACTGCTGTAGCAAAATATAAGCTGTGTCACTTTTAAACAACAGGCTTTTATTTCTCACACTTTTAGACGCTGGGATGTCCAAGAACAAGGCACTGTCAGATTTGGTGTCTGGTGAGGGCCCATTCTGGTTCTTAGATGGAGCCTTCTTACTGCGCCCTTGCAGAAGGGAGGGAGCTTTCTCAGGCCCTTTTTATAATGACACTAATGCCATCCGTGAGGACTCCACTCTCATGACCCAAAAGTCTCACCACCTAATACCATCACCTTGAGGGCTAGGATTTCAACACATAAATTTTTAGGGAAGAAAAACTTTTGATCTGTAGCCACCACCTCTAACGACAACAACTTAGTCACCTTTTAGTGTGTGTGGGGGTGTGTAGGTTTTGTGGTTCATACCATCACCATCACCTAATCACTGAGAGACAAAATTCTTATATTATTATCAGTATCTCCCCTTTTCTTCACTGCCATTCACCTGCTTCCATAAAATCAATTATGTACTCATCATCATTCAGCAAGATTATTGCAATAAACCTCTAACTTGTTTCCTTGCCTCTATTCCACTCCCATCTAATTATCTTCTCTATTAAGGCCAGTCTTTTTCTATTTTTAACAGTTATTACTGTTCCTGTTAACCCTTTACTTGGCTTCCTTTATTGAACTTTTCTATAGCTTTATAAAAAATGGGTTTAACTCTTGACTTATGGCTAGATACTGCCTGATATGGTTTGGCTGTGTCCCCACCCAAATCTCACCTTCACTTGTAATAATCCCCATGTGTCAAGAGCAGGGCCAGGTGGAGACAATAGAATCATGGGGGCAGTTTCCCCCATACTGTTCTCCTGGTAGTGAATAAGTCTTATGAGATCTGATGGTGTTATAAATGAGAGTTCCCCTGCCACCATGTGTGACATCCCATTGCTCTTTCTTTGTCTTCCACCATGATTATGAGGCCTCCCCTGCCACAGAACTGTGAGTCCATTAAACCTCTTTTCTTCATAAATTACCCAATCTCAGGTACATCTTTATTAGCAGCATGAGAAAAGACTGATACACTGCCCTGCTATTTTCTATAGTTGTCCTACTTTCTTTTTTAATCTGGGCCTCTACTAGTCTGTTCTTCAAACATACCATACTTTATTCTGTCTCTCCAGAATATGCTTACTGTCATGATACTCGTGTAACATTGCTACATGTTTCTTTCTCAGAAATAACCTTATGCATAAAGCTTTCCTGAAATACCTATCCAGAAACCACTGGGGATTTTAAGGTGTTTCTGTACTTGTTCATCTATTATCACCATCTTTATAAGAATTAACTATAAATTATAAATATAATTATATATAATTCTAACATAAATTATAAGATTCCTGAAAACAGTGTGATTCCAATTTTTCTTTTGAATACCCTATAAAATTTAGTACAAGGGTGAAATTTGGGGACTGCTCAATGAATATTTATTTATAATCTTTTTATTTGTTCTCTTTCCTCTGCAATCAATGAATATTTAAATCATGAGTTACACAACTCAGAAGTCCCTTTAGTGGACCACATGAGTCTGCTTCACAATTATTCAGTTCATTTGTCTATAATTCAGCAAGTACCTATGGCAACAAATAAAAGTCATTGTATTTTACTGTTGGTTTATGGCTTGAGACTGCCATGCTATTTTCATGTTATCTGTTTTAAGGGAAATAGACACAAGAAGGCTTTTTTACAAACACACAAACACACACACAAAACAAAAAAAAATACGCATTTCATCTTATGGGAATTTTGAAACTAGAGATTTTTATTGCAAAATATATAGCTAGCCTGAGGCAAAATGCTAAAGCCGGTGATTTGCTTTGGTGATACTCCCACCCTACTATTACAGCATTTTCCCCCTTCTCTTTACAATCTCATTCCACCTACATTTCCAGAGTACATAATGCCCTCCAGGGCTCCTAATAAAACCCTGACTTGGAAAATGGTCTCAGGTTACCATCCTTTCTTTTTTTTTTCTTTTTTGAGATGGAGTCTCATACTGTTACCTGGGCCGGTGTGCAGTGGCACAATCTCGGCTCACTGCAACCTCTGCCTCCTGGGTTCAACAAATTCTCCTGCCTTAGGAATTCCAAGTAGCTAGGATTACAGGTACCTGCCACCATGCCCAGCTAACTTCTTGTATTTTTAGTAGAGATGGAGTTTCACTATGTTGGCCAGGCTGCTCTGGAACTCCTGATCTAGTGATCTGCCCACCTCTGCCTCTGAAAGTGCTGGGATTACGGGTGTGAACCACTGTGCCCTGCCTAGGTTGCTTTTACTTATCTTACAGAATAGCCTTAGGTATGGGTAATTAAAAACATTTGATATGTTACCAATCACAAGTGCATTTGAATTTTAAAAGACTTCTCCTGAGATATATGATTTTTAATTGTATTATTCTAATGCTAGAATGTAAGTTGCTTGTGGTGGAAGAGTGGAGCACTAGGGCAATTCTAGCATATAGACAACTAGTTATCTCCTTTATTACACAGTATTTGAGTAGGCACTGGAATTTGTCAAACTGGAGGTTAAAAGCCCTGTATTAGTCTGTTCTTACAATGCTGATGAAGACATACTTGAGACTGGGCACTTTACAAAAGAAAGAGGTTTAATGGACTTCCAGTACCATGTGGGTGGGGAGGACTCAGATTCATGATCATACTGGAAGGCAAGGAGGAGCAAGTCACATCTTGCATGGGTGGCAGCAGGTAAAGAGAGAGAGAGCTTGTGCAGGGAAACTTCCATTTTTAAGACCATCAGATCTTGTGAGATGTATTCACTATCACCACAACAGCATGGGAAAGACCTGCCTCCATGATTCAATTACCTCCCACTGGGTTCCTCCAATGACACATGGGCATTGTGGGAATTATAATTCAAGATGAGATTTGGGTGGGGACACAGCCAAACCATATCAGGCACAGTTCTCTACAAGACTGCCCTAACTTCAATTATCAGCTACAAGTTTGGGGTTTCTAGAGCCACTCTCAGATCTGACCAGCTACCTCAGGGTTTTCCAGGGCCACCCTTAGGTTCAACAATTTATAGAAAAGACTTATAGAACTTACTGAAAATGCTACTCATATCATTACAATTTTATTATAGCAACAGAATACAAATGAGAACCAGAAAAAAGAAGAGATGCATAGAACAGAGTTTGTAAGAGTTCCATTTACAAAGTTTCCATTGTCCTAAGGGATGTCTTACTCTCTCAGTATCAAAGTAAAACAATGCTCAAAGAATATTGACAAACAAGATAGTTCACATAAGCTTCAGTGTCCAGAAGTTTTGTTGACATTTCACTGGGTACATATGATTGTTGAAACATTGGCCATGTGGATAAACTCAATCTCAAAACCTTCCCCAGAGGAAGGGGTTGATATCACTTGGCTCAAAGCCCAAATCCTCTAATTACATGGGTGGTTTTTCTGACATGACCAGTCTTCATCCTAAGTAATCAATCTCATTACCATAAGCAATCTGAGGGCTTATCATGGGTTACCTCATTAGCATATACATAAAATGTGATCAGGGGTCCATCATGGATAACAAAGATACGTCTATCACTCAAGAAATTCCAAGAGTTAAATGGTTACCTCCCCGGAAATGGAGATGCCAGACTAATTCTTCATTACACAATGGTAAATACACAAATTTAACAACTTTCTTACAGAGCAGAAAAACATTTAGCTCTTTGGATTTCTGTGTGTGTGCATTTTGAAACAACATGAGAAGAAATTGGATGGCTGTAGTTTATAAAATATTTATAACCTTCATTCTTTACTACCTGTATTAAAACAGATAAAACACAATACCAAGTAATCACATCCTATTCATTTCTTAGACTTCCACTTTTTTTAAAAAGAGGAATTCCTTTCTGCTGCCAAATCATTAAAATAATAATAATATAAACAATACATTTTCTGTCCGAATCAAAAGCTTGCAAAAAATGAAAGCATAAACTATAAGCTTCAGAATCAATGAAAACTCAAAATTGATCAAAGACCTGAATTTAATAGCTAAAATCATAAACTTCTTAGACAAAAACATAGAGGGATAATCTTCATGACCCTGGATTTGGTAATGAGTTTTCAGATGTGATACCAAAAGCACAGGCAACAACAAAAACAAAAATAGATTAATTGAATTTCTTCAAAATTTAAAACTTTGGTGCATCCTAGTCTATTGTCAAGAGAGCAAAAAGACAACGCATAGAATGATAGAAAAAATTTTCAAATCGTATATCTAATATTGGTTTAAAATTGAGACTAAATAACTCATACAATTCCAAAACAAAACAAATCAACCCAATTAAAAATGGGGAAAGGATGTGAATAGACCTTTCTTTAAAAAAGACATACAAATGACCAACAAACAATTAAAAAGGTATTCAAAATCATTAATTGTCTCAGTCCATTCAGACTGCTATAACAAAATACTTTAGAGTGGGTAATTTATAAACAACTGAAATTTATTGCTCACAGTTCTAGAGGCTAAAAATTCAAAGATGAACACACCACCATATTCAGCATCTAATGATGGCTCTCTGCTTCATAGATGATGTCTTCTATGTGTCTTCATATGACAGAAGGGGTGAACAAGCCTCCTCAGGCATCTGTTATAAGAGCACTAATCCCATTCAGGAGAGTAGATCCCTCATGATCTAATCACCTCCCAAAGGCCCAAACTCTTACAAACTGTGTTCTATGCATCTCTTCTTTTTTCTGGTTCTCATTTGCATTCTGTTGCTATAATAAAATTGTAATGATATGAGTAGCATTTTCAGTAAGTTCTATAAGTCTTTTCTATAAATTGTTGAACCTAAAGGGTGGCCATGGCAAACCCTGAGGTAGCTGGTCTCAATAATGCTACATTGGTGATTAAGTTTTAACATATGAATTTGAGGGCTGGGAGGACACGGTCATTCAGACCACAGCACTAATGATCCTAATCATTAGGGAAATGCAAATCAAAACTACAATGAGATGAGATACCACTTCATACCCAGTAGGATACCTACTATCAAAAAAAAAAAAAAAAGAAAAAGAAAAAGAAAAGAAAATGAAAAAACTCAGCAGAAAGTAAGTATTTAAGTATTGGGAAGAATGTGAAGAAATGGGAAGCCTTGTATATTGTTGGTAAGAATGCTGAATAATGTAACCACCATCGAAAACAGTTCCTCAAAATTCTAAAAATATAATTTTCTACATGACTCAGCAATTCCACTCTTGAGTATATACCTGAAAGATTTGAAAGCAGAGTCTCAAAGAGTTATTTGTGCACCCATGTTTATAATAGCATTATTCACAATAGCCAAAGGTGGAAGCAATCCCAGTGTCCCTGTGCAGATGAATGAGTAAACAAAATGTGATAAACACATAATGAAATGTTATGCAACAATAAAAAAATGAGGTTCTGATACATTCTACAACATGGATGGACTTTGAAACACTATGCTAAGAGAAATATTTCAGACATAAAGGAAAACGATTACATATTTCTACTTATATGAGGTATCTAGAACAGGAAAATTTTTAGGGACAAAACGTAGAATAGAAGTTACGAGGGGCAGATTGGGGGAGGGGAAATGGAAATTTTTGCTCAATGGGTATAGTTTCTATTTGGGATCACAAAAAATAGATAGTGGTGATGGCACACAACATTGTGCATGTATTTTATAACTCCAGATGGTATAATTAAAATGTTTAAAAATTTTAAATTTTGTATTAGGTAATTTTATTATGATTTTTTAAATGTCAGTGAACCAAACATTCAGGGTAAAGAGAGAAAAATAGAAGAATTGTCGTCGTTCAACAACTAGTTATTAAAAGCATAAAGTAAAAGCTTTATGAATTTCTGAAACTACAGAGAAACTTTCAGATGGGTCTTTGTACAGGAAAGAGAGAAAGTGCCATGATAAATTATATGCTTTTCTGCTTTGTACGTTTTACATTATGTGTAATCAAGACTTCGTGTCCTATTCTAGGCTGATCCAATTAATTCTAAACCAAAATTACACACATTATAAAACCAAATTTATTTGAGACACTATTGCCCCAACTTAAAAATGTTTGTGGCTCTATACAACTGTTTGTTGTTAAATTATAACTTTATTTAAAGAGTAATGTGGTAGACAGAATGCTGACTTCCTAAAATACCTACCTCTTGATTCCTTGAACCTGTGACTATATTATGGTTATATGGCAAAAGGGATTTTGCAGATATAATTAAGGTTATAGTACTTGAGATGGGGAGGTTATCCTGGATTATCCAGGTATTCTCAATCTAATATGAACCCTTAAAAACAGAGAAATATCTCTTCCTACAGTCAGAGATACAGCAAAAGAAAAAGGGCAGGAGATAGGTGAGGCAGAGAAATTTGAAATGTGAGAAGAGCTTGAGCCACTGTTGCTTGCTTTGAAGATGGAGGAAGACGGCAATGAGCTAGGGAATGTTGTCAGCCTTTATAAATAGAATGACCTTCATCCAAAGTAACCAGCAAAGTAATGGGAGTACCAGCAAAGTAGCCAGCAAAGTAACAGGAGGGAGCCTCAGTAGCACAATTCCGTGGAACTGAACTCTGTCAACAGATTAGATTTTAAGTAAGCGGGGAAATGTATTCTTCCCAAGAACCTCCAGAAAAAACAAAGCCCTGATAACACTTTGATTTTGGCCTTGTGGGACCCAGAGCAAAGAAACCAGCCAAGCCTACTGATTTTTAACCTACAGAACTGGCGAATAATTTTGTGTTATTATAAGGTACTAAGTTTGTGGTATTTGTTATGGCGGTGATAGAAATTATACAAACAATATCTGGAAACACTGCAGTGCTTGTCAATGCATCTGGCTAAATTTCTCCCAAATATTATTCAAAATGTAACAGCAACCGAAAGAATACCATTACCAAACATGTTCATCTTCCTTTCCGATGGCTCTCTCACATTTAATAATTACTGAAATTAAGCAACATGACCCCAAAGCCTCTGAAATTCAGTACCTTTTCCCTGAGTATATCTTGACTTTTTATAAAGGGCACCCAGGAAAATCAAGGGAAAACAAGAAAAATAAAAGAATATTGTTATGTTTTTTCCTGGCGCGTTAGCAAAATCTCAGTTCAAATATTGCATATTTGATGTTGAATAATAATGACTCAGGAGATGATTTCTCACTTGCAGAATAAAAATACTTTAACTTGAAAAAAAAGAAAAACTTCTATCTGCACACTTTACAAGATGACACTCTGAACACTATTCGTTTTGGTATTTGCTCCAAGTCTCAAGGTCAAGACTGTTAAGGTAATCTCAGAGGTCTAGAGTATACATTTCAAGAGAGGAGAATTCACACAGATATGATTCAGATTCAGGTGAAATGAAATAAAGATATCCTTTTTACTTTCTGAAATATTGCTGCCAATCCGGTTTCACATCCAGAATGTTAGTTTTATTTTACTCCATAAAAGGTTTCTATAATCTTAGTCGTTAAAACAACACACGTTTCTTACCTCCTAGTGTCCATAAGCCAGGAATCTGCAGTCACAACTTGGCTGGGTTCTCTACTCATTTTCACAGGGGTACAGCCAGGGTTTCAATGGAGCTGCATTTTCATCTGGAGGCTTAGCTGGGATAGTATCTGATTTCAAGTTCAATCTGATTGTTGCAGAATTCATTTCTTTGTAGCTGTGAGACTGAAGATCCTGACTTTTTTCTGCCTGTCAGTTTTCAGCTGGGGACTGCCCTCAGGTGCTATAGGCCAACAGGAGTTCTTTGCCATGTGGACTTTTTCAACATAGTTGTTAACTTCATTGAACCAGCAAGGAGAAGCTCTAAAGCAGTCGATTAGCAAGATTTATAGAATATGACATAATCATAGGAGTGGCATCCTATCACCTTTTCATATACTATTAGACACAAATCACACAGGTGCCACCTACAGTCAAGGGGAGGGATTACGCAAAGGTGCGAATATCAGCAGGTGGGAATTTTACTGTGAGGCCACAGTCACCTTAGAGTTTGTCTGCTAGTCAAATTTCATGATTGTCTATGCTTAGAAAATAAAAAACCAGACTTTTATTGCTTTTTTAAAGTTTCCTGTACTCATTAAGAGACAAATATAGAAAACATTGGTTAAGAGCGCTGAAATTGGTATATTCACATAGACCTGGAATCAAATACCAATTCTAATGTGTGATTTTGGGCTAGTTGTTCAGCTGCTGTAACTTACTCTTATGGAAAATGCAGTCAAAAATGCCTATCTACTAGTTTTTCTGTGAGAGGTAAATGATAGAATACATGTTAACATATTTAGTAAAGTGAGACAAAAATAGAGAAAATAAAAAGTTATTTATACATTTTTGTTTTTATAAAAACCATCTTCCTGATTCTCAGCCAAGAGTCAAAATTAGTATACTGGGAAAAAAATTTCTGTTTTAATCAGTATCTGTAGCATAACCTAGTCTGTCTGACAAATGAAATATATGCTCCATGAAGAGATTTTACTGACTATACGTTTCATTTTAAGTCATCCCTAATCCATTAACACTAATTTTTGAACACT
Source organism: Alouatta caraya (assembly GCA_963575295.1). Classification (NCBI taxonomy): domain Eukaryota; kingdom Metazoa; phylum Chordata; class Mammalia; order Primates; family Atelidae; genus Alouatta; species Alouatta caraya. The sequence goes on along the minus strand of CAUYUD010108220.1, from coordinate 47,265 downwards.
TGAATTTTACAAATTTTTATTTTAAGAAATACCAAATTGAAACTCAAATTTAAAATAATTCTCTCAATTTGGGTTCGACTGGATTGACTGTTTAGTAGATAAACAAAATAACTGAACATCTCAACAATTTTGGGGGGTTTATTTATTGACTTCCCTTTAAGTAATGAGTTTGTCTGCATGAAGCATGGAACCTTTCAAGTTTTAAGTATACAAATAAAGTGGCAAATGGAGAGTGCAATTTTTATAACAACCACTGTTCTGTTATGCCATGTGGGCTGCATTCAGTTTCACATAAATTGTCGAAATACAAAACATGGTTCATGGTATTAGTTCATGTACCAGCTGAATTTATTTTTGTCAATTAACAGCTGCATATGCTGCTGAGATACTTTGGCTAATATACTGCATTACTTTCATATTGCGGCATCCAATGCAGATCACACCAGGTCACTGCTGTCTTGCAGAGAATAATTCTATTGTAGTCATTATTGTGATCACGGAATATTTTCTTTAGCTTTTGATTCTTGTACTTCACTCATGGTAGCCATATAGATAACTAAATAGGTAGGTAGATAGGAGAGAGAGAGAGAGACAGAGAGAGAGAGAGATAGTACTTGTGAGTGATTCATGCCAGATACTTTTGGCATTTGAACCATATTAGAAGTGCCCTAGTGATAAAATTTATTAAAATGAATAAAATGTATTAAAATGAATGTATATAAATCAGAAAATATATGTATTAGAATTGGGGAAGAACATAAATTCCTGATTTGGTGATTTAATTCTTGTCCATGCCTTAACTACTTTTTCCTTTCTGATTTTTTGTCCTTTACAACTATTATTAAAACAAATATGAAATTAGAAAGGAGATTTAGACTGGCTAAAAGATGTGGGACTAGGTCTGGCACTTAATCATTTATTATTTTATGGTAATCATTTAATTATCTTTAACCTCAGCTTCCTCCCCTGTAAAACGAGATTGCTAAATTTCTGCCCTGACTGACACACACAGTTGTTAGAACCTTTAGAAGAATAAAAATAACACAATGTATCCAGTGTGTCTCAGTTTCTGCTTAAGCGTATCTTGAGGTCCTATGAGTGTAGAAATAGAACACCCGAGAGTCTGTGGCTAAATCTGAGTCAGCCACACAAACACAAAACTTACTTAGTTTATTAATTTTTATATGAAAATGCATATAACTTTAAAAATTCTATTCCTTAATACATTGCACTACCTTCAATAAAATTTTATTCTATATTCACTTTTGCATAAAATTGGTGTTGTGAAAAGAGTTGCTTTGGCTTTATTTTCTGTCCTATGACTGCCATGTAAATGCAAGTGCTTTATATAAATATGTGACATATCTATATTCTTATCATAGATAAGAAGGAAGGACAGCATTGAACGTTTCTGTGAAATAAGCTAATAATCATGTTTATTTCTCTAATAAAATAATACACATAGATGAGATTCAGGAAGGTTAAAAATATGTGTTACAGGGGTAAATATGAACATTCTGTGATGGTACTCCAAGAAGACAAGGTAGTTATTAGCACCAAACAGAAGAATATCTTAAAAAGTATAAATCAGAACCTTATGAAATAAATGTCTTTTTAGCAAGGTAATGCCAAATGCTTCATGTGTCACATTGTGCAAGAGCTTAGACATCACCTTATGAAATGCAGTCAGCTTTTTCCCTGATCATGACGAAGTAATTGTCAGGGGCAATTCAGTGGCAATTTAAATAATCTAGTTTTATCAACAGTAATCATGGCTATTTCTGAGATCCATGGATATATTAGCCACCTTAATTTGACACTCAGGATGAGGGATTGGTTCAAGGTACAACATGATTTATTTTGTTTGGTAACTCATCAGATTAGCCATGACTCCTACCAGTAGCCCTATGAAATAGCTAGGACTCCATTGCTTTCCAAATGTGCGTATTTGTCCAGACTTCTGCACCCAAGAAAATCTTAGATTAGAGAATATTTAAATGTCACCATTTTAGTGATCTCCATAGGGCTTCTTTGCATTTTAGAAAGATTGAAGAAATCATGTAAGACCATCTGGAACATATATGAGGTCATGTATCCTTAACTTCCTGCTCCACATTTACCATAGCTGTAACACGGTGCTAGTTTTATAAAAATGGGTTTCTGAGGAGGAAAAATCATTTGATATATTACACAATAAATAGAGGAGAGAGCATAAATATGAAATGGAGAAAATTTACAGGGTGACTATACTCTTTCAATTTTTATGATACTACATTATATCATTACAATTCAATTCAGCTGTTCATTTTTTTAAGTTGGTTAAATTGCTCCATTTAAGGATTTATGTACTAGATTCCTTACAAATATGGAACATAATTATCTGTGAATTATATTCTGAATATGGCACTTCTGAATCATTGTCACTTGGGCCTCAGATAGAAGTGGAAGATTATGTTTATGTTTGCTTGAGCTTACTGCATCTAACAAATGATTTTTATAAAACATGGTCAAAAAATTCTATCCGGTGATCTTGTTGAAATAAAAACTAAATGTAACACTTACTGTCTCGTTTTCTAATTATTTGTCCCCATCCTTAGCCAATTACTGAAACAGGTAGATACGTCAACACTAAATATACAATCTCTTTTCCAAACATATTTCCAGTTCAGTTAAAGTAACTACAAATGTAAATGGCCCCAATGGTTGTATTTATTCTCTTCAGCAATTTAAATATCTATTACATAAATCTGGACATTGAAAAATGTAGCCTGTTCAGATACTGTTTAATTCTAATTCATGTATTAGCTGGGAGCAAGGGGCTGTGAAAGAAGTTTGCTTGTGACAGAATTTCCAGAAACTCACCAATACAAAACAAGGAGGTCTCTGAAGATATTTTCACAATGAGACTGGTAGGTAGAGAAAGTGAAACAACAAGAATTGGCCAAAGTGGTTTATTTTCACTATCCATTAATCCATTTGATGGGCAAATTGTAGCCATATTCCCCAGGTGTTCTTAAACAAGTATTTTTTTCTTTCTTTCTTTCCTTTTTGACTCAGATATCTTCCCATGCTACTACTATCATTCCATGGGTCATGCATTCATTAATTTAACAAATACTTGCTGTGTATCGATTATGTGCTGGCTACCTGTATTAGGTAGGCACTATGTGCATGCAGTCTCTGTTAGAACAAAACAGACAAAAATACCTGCCCTCATGAAGCATATATGGGTGGGAGTCGGGTGCTGAATACTAAAATAACTAAATAAGTGCTAGAGAGGAAATTAAAGCAGAGAGGGGGATTAGGAAATTTCAGTATGAAGTGGGGATTGTAGTTTTAGCTAGGGTGACCAGGGAAGGTCTCGTTGAGAAGGGGACATTTACGGGGAGATCAAAAGGAAGAGTCGCAGGAACCAGGTGGCCATGAGGAGAAAGAACCCCAGGCACGGTATAAATGCCCTCAAGTTAGAGCATGCAGCTTCAGTAACTGCAATGAGAGTGATGCATTAAAGCAGAGTGAACTAGCATGAGGTGAATAGGAAATGAAGCCCTAGAGGAAATGGGAGAAGGAAATCACAAAAAGCCTTGGGGGCCTTGTGAGGGCTTTGGCTTTTACTCTGAGTGAAAAAAGGTGGTATGCCAGTAGGAAATCAGTGCAGAGTTTTGAACAGTGGTGAGGTATTTGATTTAGAGTTGAGTAAGATCACTCTGGTGTCTTTGGGGGAGAGAATAAGGAAAGGGTAAGGACAGAAACTGGGAGACCACATTTCAGGCAAGAGATGGGTGATAACAATGGAGGTAGGGACAAGAGGTCAGATTCTGGACATATTTTGAGAGTAAAGCCAACAGGATTTAGTAAGAGATGAGATATTCATATGAAAGAAAAAAAAAGGTGACTTCCAGGATTTTGTCTGAGCCTCTGGGAAAAACTGAATGAACTGTGAGAGGAATGGATCTATGGGAAACTCTCTCAGGAGCCTAGTTTGGGGCATGAAAGCTGTGAGATGTCTACTAAATACTGGAGTGAAGAGAATAAAGAGCTGGTTAGATATGTCTGGAATTCAAGGGAGTGATGTAGACTAGATATGGAAGGCTGAAAGACATGAACTTATAGATGGTATTTAATCCACTGAATTGAATTGGATCACCTAAAGAGTGAGTGTAGATTGTAACAAGAAGTCCATGGATGGATTATACTACCTATTTGACTTTGGTGTGCTGTCTTTGTGCTTCTTGAATTCTTTGTGTCTTTTAGTTTGATTATTTTGAGCATGCTTTTTATTACTTACTTTTAGGCTGATAGAGCTAAAATATCATTTGGAACCTAATTGTGACATATATTGATGTTTAATTTGGAGTTTTACATAGATATATATGTATGTGTGTATATACATACACACACATATCCATTTCTTACTCTCTGACATACAAAAAGATGGTACACATTTTTTAATAACCTAGTAAAAATGTCCTTAACACATATTACTATCATAGTTCACAATACATATGATTGTATTCAAGACCTTATATCTTTTCCTGGGAAAAAAGAGGGGAGGAAGGTAGGCAAAGAGGCAGAAACGTTTATGTGATAATAAATCTATAGTCTCTATCACGTATTTCCCTAATAATTATTTGAAAATGTATGCAGAGAGGCTGATATGGTTTGGCTCTGTGGTCCCACCTAAATCTCATCTTGAATTGTACTCCTATAATTTTCACATGTTGTGGGAGGGACGTGGTGGGAGATGATTTGAATCAGGTGGCGATTTCCCCATCCTGTTCTCGAGGTAGTGAATAAGTCCCACTTGATGGGTTTCTCAGGTGTTTCCGCTTTTGCTTCTTTCTCATTTGCTGCCACAATGTAAGACGTGCCTTTCACCTCCTGCCGTGGTTCTGAGGCTCCCCACGTCATGTGGAACTGTAAGTCCAGTTAAACCTCTTTTTTTCCCCAAGTCTCGGGAATGTCTTTACCAGCAGTGTGAAAACAGACTAATACAGTAAATTGGTACCAGTAGAGTAGGACGTTGCTGAAAAGATACCTGAAAATGTGGGAGCAACTTTAGAACTGGGTAACAGGCAGAGGTTGGAACAATTTGGAGGGCTCAGAACAAGACAGGAAAATGTTTATGTGATAGTAAATCTAGGTTTGGAACTTTCTAGAGACTTGTTGAATGGCTTTGACAAAAATGCTGATAGTGATTTGAACAATAAGGTCCAGGCTGAGGTGGTTTCAGGTGGAGATGAGCTTGTTGGGAACTAGAGCAAAGGTGACTCTTGTTATGCTTTAGCAAAGAGACTGATGGCGTTTTGCCCCTTCCCTAGAGATTTGTGGAACTTTGAACTTGAGAGAGATGATTTAGGGTGCCTACTAGGAGAAATTGCTAAGCAGCAAAGAATTCACAATGTGTCTTGGGTGCTGTGAAAGCATTCAGTTTTAACAGGGAAACAGAACATAAAAACTCGGAAAATTTGCAACCTAACAATGCAATAGGAAAGAAAGCCAGTTTTCTGAGGAGAAATTCAAGTCATCTGCAGAAATGTGCATAAGTAATAAGAAGCCAAATGTTAGTCCCCAAGACAATGGGGAAAATGTCTCCAGGGCATGTCAGAGGTCTTCACAGCAGCCCCTCTCATCACAGGCACAGGGGCCTAGGAAAAAATGATTTCGTGGGTGGAGACCAGGTGCCTGTGCTGTGATTTTACAGGCTCATAGGTGGAAGGGACTTGCCTTGTTGCAGTTGAGACTTTGGACTGTGGACTTTTGAGTTAATGCTGAAATGAGTTAAGACTTTGGGGGACTGTTGGGAAGGCATGATTGGTTTTGAAATGTGAGGGCATGAGATTTGGAGGGGTCAGGGGTGGAATGATATGGTTTGGCTGTGTCCCTACCAAAATCTCATCTTGAATTGTAACTCCCGTAAATCCCACATGTTGTGGGAGGGACCCAGAGGGAGATAATTTGAATCATGGAGGTGGTTCTCCCAAATGGTCTCATGGTAGCGATCAAATCTCACAAGATCTGATGGTTTTATCAGTGGTTTCCGCTTTTGCATCTTCCTAATTTTCTCTTGCTGCCACTACGTAAGAATTGGTTTTCACCTCCTGTCATGATTCTGAGGCCTTCCCAGCTATGTGGAACTGTAATTCAATTAAATCCCTTTTTCTTCCTAGTCTAACGTATGTCTTTATCAGCAGTGTGAAAATGGACTAATACAGAGGCCCAATATTTAATTACGAATTGTGACCCTGGAAAGCAATTTCTTTTGGAGTAAATGTAATTTCATGTGGTCACTCCTGGAAGTGCAGCCAAGCTTGGCCTCCTTGTGACAGTCAAATTCCTTTCTCCGGGACTTTGGAAGTGAGTGTTAGGTGGGAAGGAAGAGGGATTTTGACTTACCGGGGTTTGAGTACTGGAGGACAATGTATCATGAGAAGTTCCTCGTGGCCAAACACACAGACGCAAACAACTTTTGGTGGTGTGGATTTGCATCAGCCATATGCCCATCCCTGAGAGTAGACCTGTTTTCTAAGCCACATTGCCAAGCAGAAAGCAAATGAGCAAGCAGAACTATTTAGGGCCGACTCTGAAAACTCCCTATTGAGGTTCCTTTTCTAGTTTTTTTACCACCCGTGGGTACCTCACTTAACAGAAATGCAATTTCTTGTCCCAAGCCTGAACCATCTAGCATCCCGTGTAAGTAATTTTCTTCACCAATGACTAGAGTTCAGATAAACCATTGGCGGCAGGAAAAACTGGATATAAAATACAAATCTTGAATTTTTGTGTTTTGTGCTTTATCTACCATAAGAGTTTATCCACTAAGATTATACTCTAGTTAAATTATAGACTTTTAGATTTGTACACATTAAAATAACTACGAGAGAATTTTAACAGTAGATTTAAGAGAATACTAAAAATAGGTCTGATAGTGTGGAATATTTTAGAATAATCTGAGAAGTTAAAAGAAAAATCGGTATTAAAAAAATGAAAATTGTCAGCTAAATGGTAAGCTCAATAGGTGTTGTCCATATAAAGTGATATTAAGTGGATTTCCATGGAATTTAATAAATATTACTTTTGTGAACAAATTAATCTCCTGTCACAATTTTTAAAATTTCTTTTGGAGATTTACATGAATAAAATAGCCATTTTTGGTCAGGCATGGTGGTTCATTCCTGCACTTTAGGAGGCAGAGGTGGGAGGATTATTTGAGCAGAGGAGTTCAGGACCAGCCTGAGCAACACGGTGAGACCTTGTCTCTGTTTGAAAAAAAAAAAAAAAAATAGCCATTTTTAGGGGTGAAGAATTTGATACTTTCTTTTCCTGAGAAGACAAAAAAAAAAAAGACAGTCATCCTCAAATCTCATTTAGCCTTATGATTTTATGTATAACTTCATTTTTCTTTATTTTGTTTGGCATGTCTAACTTTCTGGGAACAGATGTTGATTTGTCAGGATTTTTGTAAAGTCTCAAAATAATTTGCAAACTTGATTTCTGTTTGCATTTGTTATCAGCTATGAATTTTTCATTTGTTTTTGAGGCACAATTTTCTAACCAATAAGTTATTACAGAAGAAGTGATAGTCATGAGTACAGAGAAATAATATTTATTTAACTTTCTGTATCATTCCTCTAAGAATTAATAGCATTTAATATGTCAAGTATGTGAGAACTCTGCCCAATCACGTATATAGCAATGAAAACATTGCAAGTACTGTTAATTGATAACCATCCAGGCCATCATGAATCAATTACCTCAATGCCAAGATTTGACACTCAGTGGGTGTTCAATAAACATTTGTCGAAATTAAGTGAATTGATTCAATGAACTTGAATTGAGCCTCTTGTGGGTTATTTCTCTTCATAATCTGCATTTTATAAAGAAAGCAACAAATTAAGAAAATTCACAATGTTCCTGAATTCACACATTGTAGCTCAGACATTCATGATTAAATAGGATCGTATTCTCTTGTATTACATGTTGAGTGTACCTTATCTGAAATGCTTAGGACCAGAGTTTTTCATATTTTGGATTTTTTCAGACTTTGGAATATTTGCATTACCAGTTGAGCATCTCTGTTCTGAAAAACCTAAATCTAAAATGCTCCAATGAGCATTTTCTTTGAGCTTCTTGTTAGAGCTCATAAAATTTTGGATTTGAGGGCATTTCAGATTTCACATTTTTGGATTAGGGATACTCAACCTATATTAAAGTTACACATAACATCTTTTGAAATAAATTCTGATATATGTAAAGTATTTTATCTAGGATTCAACATGTAAGTGCAGTCATATATTGCTTAATGACTGGAATACACTCTGAGAAATGTGTTGTTGGGTGATTTCATGTTTGTGTGAGTGTACTAATACAAACCTAGATGATATAGCCTACTATACTCAACTATGTGGTATAGCCTATTACTCCTGGGCTACAAACCTGGATAGCATGTTACTGTACTGAATACTATAGACAATTACAATTGCCTACAGCAAGTAGTTGTGTTCCTAAACATATTTAAACATAGAAAAGGCACAGTGAAAATACAGCATAAATGGGAAAAAATGCTACACCTTTATTGGGTACTTACCATGAATGGATCTTGCAGGAGTGAAAGTTGTTTAGGGTGAGTCAGTGAGTGAGTAGTTAGTGAAAGTGAAAGGCTAGGATATTATATAAACACTGTACACTTAGGATACTTTAGATTTATTTAAAAATAAGTAATTGAGCTACAATATTATGACAGCTACGATGGCTCCATGTGATAAGAATTTTTTAGGTACATTATAATTTTATGGGACCACCCTCATATATATGGTTTGTCATTGACCAAAACATTTTTGTGAGGCACATGACTATATTAGGATAGTTCCATCTTACTTTCCCTATTTCTCTCTACTGTATGTGAGTAATGAGAATGCTATCATTCTAACCTTTTAAAATAATATTCAAATAAAACCTAGTAGCCCAAAGTTTATCAGTTGAAAATAAAGGACAAAATAAAAGAAAAAAATACTCATACATGAGTTCACAGCTATACAGTCCTTTGATCAGAATTGTATTATCATTTTTCAGTTGTTTATTGCATATTATACTCCTATAATGATTGAGGAGAAAAGTAATGCAATTAGCATTTCTTTCATTATCAGGTTCTTTCAGTCATTAATAGAACTTACTTTTAGATAGCAATTGACATATTTAGTCATATTTACATTTAGGCTTCAATTTCAGGTGTATACTTAGAACACAGTTGATGTTACATAAACATTTCTTGGATCAATAAATAGAAGAGTGACCTAGCATTGATTGCTGTGCTTCTTGAGCAAAAAAAAAAAATGAAATAGGAAAACTTAGCAAAGTAAGCAAGATAAATGTTACTTTTTGCAGCAGGATGATGTGGTTTTGCAACAATTTTCAAAAAACAAGGAATATTCAGGATAATTTTTCTCAAATGGAAAGGTAGATCTAGGAGAGGACCTCAGATTTGAAAACATTTTTCTCCATCTTTGGAGTAGCTCATTTTACTGACAAAAAGGAGAATAGAATATAAGATTAAGAAATAAGTAACGTATAATTTACCTGTTAATTTACCTGTTATTGTCAAGGGAGTGTATGATCCAGGTAAACAGGCATTAATATGTACCACTTTAAATGGTAAAGTGTGTCATTATTATAATTAGGAAGTGTATACTTCTCTTCAATTTGGAGTACTTACATAGTGTTCAAAAAGTAAATAAATAAAATACATTTATTATTGAAAGGAAGTAATGAAATGATAAACCAACTAAAATTTAGCTATCTAGAAATAACAACTGACAAAATTCTTTACATGTATTCTCCATACTTTAAACAAGATATATGTTTTAAAACTTCTTATAAAATTGTGTCATTTTATAAGGATCACTTTAAATCTTTTTAAAAATGTAACAACATAGTATAAAGTCTTTTCATGTAATTAAATCAATATAAAAAATTATTGGCAATGACTGTGTTATAGTTTATTATATACATGTACAATGAATTATATCACTGAATTTTATATGCTTAGGACTATTTTTGCTAATATTAGAAAATTTTTATTTTTTTCTAATAGAAAATTTTTAGCTAATAATCGAAGAAAACCTTATGTATATGCTTTCCATTTTTAAAAAATTTGTTTATTGTAGAGACTACATATGTAACCACTTTCATTGTTGATTCATATTTTCAAGTGTGAGAGTTAATTTTATGTGCCAACTTGATTATGTTAAAGGATGCCCAGATAGCTAGTAAAACATGATTTCTGGATGAGTCTGTGAGAGTGTTTTCAGAAGAAGTTACGTTTTAAATAAGTAGACAAAATGAAGATCACCATTAATAACATGGTAGGCATCATTCAATCTGTTGAGGGCTCAAATACAACAAAAAGATGGAGCAAGGGCAAATTTACTTTATCTTCTAGAGGTGGAATGTCTGTTTTCTCCCACCTTCTGACATCGGAGCTCTTGGTTCTCAAGCCTTTGGACTTGGACTAGGAGTTACACTATTGACTTCCTTGGTTCTCAGGCCTCCAGACTCGTACTGAATTACACCATTGACTTTCCTATTTCTCTAGCTAGCAGATGGCATATCGCGGGACTTCTTGTCTTCCATATCTGCATACACCAATTCTCATAGTAAATCTCCATTATATATATATATATGTATCATATTGTTTCTGTTTCTCTGGCGAACCCTAACGCACCAAGTTTCCTCCCAGTTTGGCAATATGATTCAGGTTGGACTTCTACATATAATGAGGAATGTTTATTTCTCAAAATCATGCAAACAGTAAATCATTTCATTTAAACCTTTAGTAAACAAAGAAAGCTATCTCACTGTTATTTTAATGTTCATTTTTATACTAGCTAGCATTTTTTGAATTATTACCATATGCCAGCCACCAATGCATTCATTTTATAATTTTCAGAGAACACTATAAGGTAAGAACTCATATTATTTTTCTTTTATGAAAACAGACACTGAGATTTAGAATGCCTTAAGTACTTGCTGTAGGTCTTTTCCCGTCCTAAGCTGGTGCTTTCAACCCTATGCCATTTGACCTGTCTCACAGAAAATAAACATTTAAAAATTTTGTGTCCTGCCTGCAGATATTTTACAAAACCTTGTCTACATTTTTAATTTGTGCCCACTATATTTTACTTTGATTATTATATTTTTTTCTTTCTGATTTGCAAGAAGTCTTGAAACGTAAGAAAATGACTCTGTCATACTACACTTTGCTTTGCATTCGGATCTTACTCAACTTTGTGCAGTAACTCATTATATCTACCTAATTCTACAAGATTCCCATAGGTTGGAAATTACTGCTTTAGATTATTCAAAATTGGTGACTTCCAAATGAGTAAAATGCTACTTGAGTTGATATGGTTTAATGCGTGAAATCCTTCTGAAGGATCTCTTTCAACTAGGTCCTGGTTTTCAGGATATTCCAAATTACAACCCATGCATTAATTTCTCTTTCACAATTTTTATTCTATGAAGAGTAAAAAGTTCTTAGTGGCCTCTTAAATCTTTCCAGATAAAATATATGCTATTCTTTTTCTGAAGTGCTTAAAAAAGCACTGGGTAAGAGTCAACACTTCATTTTGAAAAAGTCGTTGTAAGGCATTCATTTTTAGATCAAGGAATAATCATCATCTTTAAATTTTTTTGCATGAGACTAAAAACGTGGATTAGTGATATATATTTTAAGCTAGTAAAGAGATCTGCGTCATTACCAGATTAGAAGTTGCACTGATGAAATGGCCCAAATGAAGGGAAAATGAGTGACAGTAAGGATCATAAAAACTGCTTAGCCTTTGCATGAGCTCTTGAAAGCAATTTTTAGATAGAATTAAGTTTTTCCTTTATTGAGTGCCACCTTAAATTTATTGGAAAACTTCCTCAAGTTTTTCAGCAGGGGTTTTATAAAGTGTATCTTTAACCCCATTTCTTCTTCTTTTTTCTAATTTAAAAACAGCTTGAGGATACTTGCCCAGTTGGCTGTCATTTTAAGAGGGCCTTTAGTGAACATGTTCTGAGCAGGAACACCCTGGCTCTGTAAGAGACAGCTGGCTCTTATTAACAAACTTTGCATTACAAAACAGGCAGCCGCATCTCTCGTGGGGGCTTATGAGTCTATATTCCTCTCATTCCAGGCAGGTGTTCCTCCCACAAAGGCCAACTCCCAGGCACTTTTATTTTAACTATAGATGAATTATAGGGAACATGTGCTTTCCTTTTGAGAGTACTGAGTAGCCTAGAAGCATAGTTAAGCAACTTTAACCACAATGTGGAATGATAGTCCCCTGGATCAGAGATAAAATTAGAATCAAATACTCTTGTGAAAGTAAAAACAAATAATGAATAAACTGTATGAAAAAATGCATAATAACAGTACAAATACAAGAAACAGTTTGTGTGTGTTTGTGTTGTCTTTGCAAAGATTGTTGTTTAAGGGTATGCATAGAGAAATTGTCTTCATTTGTACTGCAGAATTTTAATTTAAGGAGGTGGCTGAGTGACAAAAAAAAAGAGAGACGAATATAATTTTTTTTAAAAAAGTAATTTATTACGCATATTTCCTGAAAGAAAGGGGCACACCAGGCATATTATATAGAGCCGCCTGGTGGACATCAGGATGGGGAGCAGGCAGAAGATGAGTGAGGAGAAGGGATAGGCCAGAGCCTTTATTGGATTTTTGTGGAAAGGTAAGGCAAGTTTGAATAAAATTAGCTAGTTTGAATGATTCTGTCAGGCTCTGAGTGATAGTCTTGCTCTCTAGTTGCCTGATACCTGGTGCTAAAATGATATAGTTCAGGGGAAATGTGGGCTTGGTGTGTGAGACTTAGATGAGGAGATGGTTGAGGCTGTAGACTCCCTATTGGTTAGTTTGCATATGAAAGACGTGCTCCCCAATAAGTTGTTTATTACTTTTAAAAATTAGCTAGGCCTGAGAGGAGCGGTCCTTCCCAGGTCTATAAGGCTCCCAAATGTCAGAGAATCAAGAATGTTTATTACAACATTTATTATAATAGAAGTAGTTTAAATGTTCATCCATGTGGGATTAATGAAATCAACCAAGGCATATCTATACTAGGCTACGAAGTGCCTAAGAAAGAGGAGGAGGTCCTTTGTTATTCTACTTAGTGAGGTAACGTTCCTTGGGGGTTCAGAAAACAATACCCCCAAAGTAAAGCCTTCAGAAGCAGCCTTAGAAGCAAAGTTTCTCTATGACCTTCTCCTGTCCTCCTGTCTCTCACCCCTTAGTTTCCTCCAAGAATAGCCATAGAAACTAGAATCCTTCTTCCCCAAGGTGTGTCATGGAAACTGGAACCTCTGTTCTCCCAGAGCCAGCCATAAAGCCTAAATATATTACTCTAACCTTCCCCCACCTTTCTGTGTAAGTGGTTATGAAGAACTTAAGACTGTCATTCCAGAGGGATCCTACTCTATATCCAGAAGGGAGGAATCTGAACAGGCCTTGCTGAGTTTCCACATCCAGTTTATCAGCATTAGATCATGCCCTTTTTGTCCAATTTCTACATGGCTGTCCATGCATTATCAAACCTAAGCATCAGAATGGATTATTCACCCTTGTATCTTTAGGTCTTCATTCTGCCATATCACATAAAAGTATGATCAAATAAATTTGTTTTTCTCTTGTTAACCTGTCTTTTGCTAGATAAGGATATCATCTATGACCCTGACAACAGGGAGAAAAAGGATCATCACCTTCTGTCTCTAAACCTTGGGCAACTGACCTCTTTACACCTGATTTTTCTCACGTGTGTATGAGGATAACAATTTTATCTAACACCCTAGTTATTGTAAAGATAAAATGAGTTAATCAATGCGAAATGTTGAAAAAGATGGCCAACATACAGCTATTATAAGCACCAGAGTTTATTATCTATAATATATTGTAAAATATAGCTTCACTGTATTGTTAATGATGTGAATAATCAGAATTACAAACAATATATACATTTATCTCTATATATAGTCATTTATAATTATATGCACACATAACAAATGTTTTATACACAAACATCAACATGTGCAATATATCTCCAATTTTGTTTGTGTATATAAACAAGTCTGAATGGATGTTACTGACTGTTAAACACTGATGGTCTCTAGAGTGACTTAAGGAGCAACTTCATTTTCTCCTCCATACATTTCTTCGGTTTAGACATTTTCTTTCTTTTATTTTTATTTATTTATTTATTTTTTTGAGACTCAGTTTCACTCTTGTTGACCAGGCATGAGTGCAGTGGTGCAGTCTTGGCTCACTGCAACCTCTACCTCCCGAGTACAGGCAATTCTGCTGCATCAGCTGAGATTACAGGAGCCTGCCACCACACTCAGCTAATTTTTTTCTTTAACTTTTAGTAGAGACATGGTTTCACCATGTTGTCCAGGCTAGTCTTGAACTCCTGACCTCAGGTGATCTGCCCACCTTGGCCTCCCAAAGTGCTGAGATTACAGGCATGAGCCACCATGCCTGGCCTGGTTTAGGCATTTCTATATGTGATATTCTGAGTAATCTCCATGAATTATTTTTAAACATAGAACAACAAGGTTGTTTTGATTACAGAAATAATCTGAAGAACAAAGACATCTTGTAAATAGGGAAGAAAATTAAATCACGTATGCAAAAGTAAGCCCAATACTTACTAGTAATTGAAGAGAAAATATTGTGATCAGATATTATTCTGTAGATAGAAAGTATTATAATCAGATGTTAAACCTTTTGATTTTTGTGTACTTTACCAATTTTCATCAAATATTCTTAAGGAGGTCAAATAAAATAGTTGTATGCACATGAGTTTCATGCAGCTGCACTTATTTATTGAATAATGCATCATGGCTTTTATGCTCTATTATTTGCATAACATCCCAATCTTTGCATTTGTTTGTCTTACTTGATGATAAGATGTTTGGTTAATACTAGAGAACTTATTTTTTTTAACTGTGCCAACAATCCGTTATCTAAATTATGACTGTGAGCATGATTTGACCACATTAATAACATTAATTCCCAGAGTCTAACATTTCCTGTGATTTTTCTGTACTTAGAATAACATTTGCCTTGTTTATTCCTAGGGAAACTAAATATATTTACCTCCTGTGACTCCCACACTATTGTAGTACAGTTTCACTAAGGATGAAGAATAAGATGTGGAGTTTCAGAGAACTTATAAAAGAATTCTCCAGATATAACACAGAAATGAACAGTAGAGTTGATCAAGGCTCCAAGAAGTAGTCTATGAACTATCAGTGATCATGAAACATAAAAGAACATTTTTATATCACCTTAGAAAGACCAATCATTTCCTTGTGCTCTTAAAAGAAAGGCCATCAAATATACAACCATAGACCACAATTTGTTTCCTAACAGCATCTGAAAGTTTGCAAGATTGATCCGGTTCTGCATTTTGACCATGGGTTATTTAAAATGTGTTTTTATTTTCACATATTTTGAGATGTTCTTGATATCTTATTGTTTTTAATTTCTAAATATTATTGTGGTCAGAAATGCTATTTTGTGTTATTTTAGTCATTTGGAATTTATTAAGACATTTTATGTCCTCAGCATATTGTCCTTCTCGGTGAATATTCTATGTATGCTTGTAAAAAAAAAAGGTGTCTATCTATAGCTATTGGGCAAAATGTTCTACAAATATCAATCAGGCTAACTTAGTCGGTAATGTTGTTCAAGTCTTCTATAATGAATCTGATCATTTTATCTACTTTTCATTTTAAAGAAAAGGTTCTTAAAATATCCACTAACTGTGGGTATTTCTTCCTTTAGTATTTACTTTGCTTCATGTACTTGAAAGCTTTGTTTTTATACATTGTTAAGTCTTTCTGATGAATTTATGTTTCTCATTTTGAAATGTCTTTAGTTCTAGTGATAATCATTCTCTAGAAATATATTCTGATATTAATGAAAGCATGACATCTTCCCTGTGCTTAGTATTTGCATGGTGTATTTTCCATGCTTTAATTTTTAACTTTTTGTTAATATTTAAACTTGTAAACAACATATAGTTGATTTTTTCTTCTTTATCCAGTTTAACTATCTCTGCCTTTTATGTGGAGTGATTATGCATTTTAACTTAATATATTTATCAATATGTTTGAGTTTATCTGTCATTGTCATCTGTATTCTCTATTTGTCCTATTTGTTTTTTCTCCTTTTTCTCTATCTTCTTTTGTGTAAACCAAGTGTTTTTTAGTATGCCATTTTATCACATTCACTGGTATTATACCCATAACTCCATGTATTGCGATATGCATCTTTAATTTACTGCAGCATATCTTCAAATATCATACTACTTCATTAACAAGGTAAAAAAGTACAGCAGTATAATTCTGTGCTCTTATTGTCATATGTTTTACTTCTATATACTAGACATATATTGCTTTAATAAGTCAACATTCTTTTTAAAACATTTAAAGATAAATCTGTATATCTATTTGTAAAAGAAAAAAACAACCAGGAATTGGTAACATTTGGCAGACACCAATAAGAGAACCAGATAAAGTAAAAATATGTGTAAATATTAAATGCATTTTTACACATATTCCCTAACATTACATATAATGAATAAATATTCTAAAGAATATTTTATAGCGTTACATATAATGCAGGCTTGCTAAGGATGAATTTGCTCAGCATGAAAATATCTTTTGCCTTGATTTTTGAAGAATATTTTCACTTGATACAGAATTTCTGTTTGAAAGTTCATATTTGTTTCCTTTATTTCAGCACTTTAAAGATGTCAATCAATCCCACTTGGTTCTCATTGTTTCTGGTGAGAAATCAACTACAATTTTAATTTTATGTAATCATTATTATTTTTTTTAGTTTCTTCTAAGATTGTTTTCTTTTATATTTGATTTTCAGCAGTTTGATGATTATGAAAGTAGTTATACTTTACCTTGCATTTATGCTGCTTGGAGTTTGTTGAGTTTTCTCAAACTGTGAGTTGATATGGTTTATCAGTTTGAAGAAAAACCTCAGTCATAATCTTGCCAAATAGGTCTTCTGGTCCATTTTCTATTTTCTCACTTTCTGGGACAGCAATTACACATGTATTAATATCATTTGATGTTGTTCAGCTAATTTCAGGTGTTCCATTCTTTTTCTTCTCCTCCTCTCTTTGGTTTATAGTTTGGATAATTTCTCTTGACAATGATCTTCAATTTTACTTATTCTTCTGTTGCATCTGTGTGCTGATATTGTATTTTTTATTTCTAGATTTTTCATTTTTAAGGTGTCCACCTCTTTTTTTAAGATTTCTCATTTGTGCATATAAGTTGTTTACCTTTTCTTCTGGGCATACTCCACCTAGTTATTTCTAAGTTTCTGTCTGATAATTCCAGCATCAGAGCAAATCTAATTCTGTTTCCATTGATTATTTCTGCTCTTCACCAAAGGTAACACAATTTGTTTCCTTGTGCCTTTTTTTTTCATGACACTGTATGTAATAGATTAATGTAAATAATATTTATCTCCAGAAAAAGATAACCGTTCTTCTGTCAGTAACGTAGGTTAAATCAGCCTAATCTGTATTTGACTTCCATGTAGGCATTTGTGCAGTTTTAATTAAATTCAGTTCATCACTGATTTAAAACACTTTGAAGAACTGACTTAATATGCCTCCTTTTACCAAGGCTTAACATCCAATCACTGACAAGAGTCTGCTGATGTCATTCATATTTATATCCAGCTTCCAACTTTCTGGGTCATTTGGAAGTTCTCTTTACTTTATATTCTTGCTCTTAGGGAGATCTCTTTCTGTCCTGATGCCCACCCTTAGACTTTGGAAGCCTGGTGCTATGTACTTGGTTAAGGGTCAGAATTTCTCAGAGGGATTTCTCTCTGTTCTCCAGCCCAGTTCCCAGTCTTTGGTATTCTACAGCGCAGTTGACCAAAGTCAAGTATAATCTTTATGAATTTATCTAATAGCTCTCTCCCCAGACCCACCTTGCAGGAAATAGCTGTTTTGTCCTTGGGAAAAGCCCCAGGCACCTCAAAGAGTCTCTCTCTCAGCTATCTTTTCCAGGCCTCAGGCTTAAGTGTACCCCATCATGGGGAATAACTAGGGAAAGACTTGGCAAGTGGCTATGAACTGACTGTAGCTAAAGCTTCAGGTGATTCCCATTAATTATAACGGTCTACATACTGCTGAGAACATTCATTAAAGATTAGTCAATGTTCTGTATGCCTTGATCTTATCTCTGGAAAATTTCTCCTCTAATTCCTCTTGCAGGGGTGAAACCGGCTGTCTAAGCACACGTAACTTTCTGGATTATTGTTTAATTTTGGTTTATTTGTGTACTCCATTCTTTAATTAAAAAAATAAATTATTTAATTTTTTTACTTTAAGTTCCAGGATACATGTGCAGATCATGCAGGTTTGTTACATAAGCCTATGTGTGCCATGATGGTTTGCTTCACCTATCAACCCATCACCTAGGCTTTTTAGCCCTGCATACATTAGCTATTTGCCTTGATGCTCTCCCTCTCCACCCTACCCCACCACCAACAGGCCCCAGTGTGTGTTGTCTGCCTCCCTGTGTCTATGTATTCTCATTGTTCAACTCCCACTTATGAAAGAGAACATGCAGTGTTTGGTTTTCTGTTCCTGTGTTCGTTTGCTAAGGATAATGGCTTCCAGCTTCATTCATGTCCTTGCAAAGAACATGATCTCACTCCTTTTTATGACTTCATGGTATTTCATGGTGTATATATACCAGATTTTATTTATCCAGTCTATTGTTGTTGAGCATTTGGGTTGGTTCCATGTCTTTGCTATTGTGAGTAGTGCTGCAGTAAACATACATGTATATGTATCTTTATAATAGAATAATTTATATTCCTTTGGGTACATATCCAGTAATGGAATTGCTGGGTCAAATGGTATCTCTGGTTCTAGATCCTATTTCCCAGTACCATTTATCTAGAATTGCCACGTTGCCTTCTACAGTGGTTGAACTAATTTATATTTCCACAAACAATGTAAAACCATTCCTATTTTTTCACAGCCTCACCAGTATCTCTTGTTTCTTGACTTTTTAATAATCGCCATTCTGACTGGCATCAGATGGTATCTCATTATGGTTTTGATTTACATTTCTCTAATATTCAGTGATGTTGAGTTTTTATTCATATGTTTGCTGGCTGCATAAATGTCTTATTTTGAGAAGTGTCTCTGACCTTTGCCAGCTTTTTGATGTTTTTTTTTTTTTCTTGTAAATTTGTTTATGTTCCTTGTAAGTTCTGGATATTAGACCTTTGTCAGATGGGTAGATTGCAAACATTTTCTTCCATTCTGTGGGTTGCCTGTTCACTGTTAAGGTAGTTCCTTTTGCTGTGCAGAAGCTCTTTAGTTTAATTAGATTCTATTTGTCAATTTTAGCTTTCATTGAAATTGATTTTGGTGAATTCATCATAAAATCTTTGCTCATGCCTATGTCCTAAATGGTATTCTCTAGGTTTTCTTCTAGGGTTCTATGGTTTTGGGTTTCACCTTTAAATTTAATCCATCCTGAGTTAATATTTGTGTATGGTGTAAAGAAGTAGTCCAGTTTCAGTTTTCTGCATATGGCTCGCCAGTTTTCCTAGCACCATTTATTAAAGAGGAAATTACTTCCCCAGTGCTTGTTTTTGTCAGGTTTGTTGAAGATCAGATGGCTGTAGAGGTTTGGTCTTATTTCTGAGGTCTCTGTCCAATTCCATTGGTCTATTTTGGTACCAGTCTATATCCTTTTCTGCATCTGTTGAGAGAATCATGTGGTTTTTGTCTTTGGTTCTGTTAATGTGATGGATTGCATGTATTGGTTTATGTATATTGAACCAACCTTGTATCCCAGGGATGAAGCTGACTTGATCATGCTGGATACATTTTTTGATGTCCTGTTGGATTCAGTGTGCCAGTAGTTTATTGAGGATTTTCACATCAATTTTCATCAGGGAGATTGGCCTGAAGTTTTCTTTTTATGTTGTGTCTCTTCCTGGTTTTGGTATTAGGATGATGCTTATTCTTTTTATCCTGATAGTCTTTATCTTCAACCATAAATTAGCTACCCAGGTTCTAAAACAAACAGATGATAAGTAACAAGTAAATTAGCTCTAGTTTCTATTCTTTCCCTTAGGCATCAAACTAATGAAAAGTGTAAAGGGAAAGAAAGCAACAAATAAAAAATTCTTTGACAATATGAACATGAATTTAAAGTATTTCTGTGATTCATAATAATATAATCTTCTTTTGAATCACTGGGTACTGTAGTTTGAAAAAATGTGGAGAAAATATTCCTTCATACCAGAGACCTCTGTTTTTAACAAAGTTTTTTTTTATGATTATCCTTTTGCATCAAGGGTGTCTTAGAAATAGTTTTATATGAACAAATACATATAAAAATTATAAGGAATGAATATTTACATACATATACCTGTACATGTCATGACTTTATCTATGTATATTTATATATTAGACATATATACACATAAAATTATATAATACATTGACCACTGGAAGCCAACTAAAAAAATTGAGAGAGAAAAGTTTGCTAAAATTGTTAAACATAAAATTCTGTCAGGAGGAAAATCTTTTCCTCTGCCAAAGTAAGCTCTTCAATGAGTTTGTCATAAATAGCTCTTATTATTTTGATGGATATGTTCCATTAATACCTAGTTTATTGAGAGTTTTTAACATGAAGGAGTGTTAAATTTTATCAAATGCCTTTTCTGCATCTATTGAAATAATCATGTATTTTTTTTCATTGGTTCTATGATAGATTATATTTATTGATTTGCATATGTTGAACCATCCTTGCATCCCAGGGTTGAAGCCAACTTGATTGTGGTGGATAAGTGTTTTGATGTGCTGCTGGATTCAGTTTGCTGGTATTTTATTGAGGATTTTTGCATCGATGTTCACCAGGGACATTGGCCTGAAATTTTCTTTTTTCGTTGTATCTCTGTCAGGTTTTAGTATCAGGATGATGCTGGCCTCATAAAATGAGTTAGGGAGGAGTCCCTTATTTCCAATTGTTTGAAATAGTTTCTGAAGGAATGGTTCCAGCTTCTCTTTGTACCTCTGGTAGAATTTGGCTGTGAATCTGTCTGGTCCTGGACTTTTTTTTGGTTGGTAGGCTATTTATTACTGGCTCAATTTTAGAACTTTGTTATTGATCTATTCAGGGATTCCACCTCTTCCTAGCTTAGTCTTGGGTGGATGGATGTATGCGTCCAGGAATTTATCCATTTCTTCTAGATTTTCTGGTTTATTTGCATAGAGGTATTTATAGTGTTCTCTGATAGTAGTTTGTATTTCTGTGGGATCAGTGGTGATATCCCCTTCATGATTTTTTATTGTGTCTATTTGATTATTTTCTCTTTTCTTCTTTATTAGTATGCTTAGTAGTCAATCTACGTTTTTTGTTTTTTTTTTTTTCCAAAAAACCACCTCCTAGATTTATTGATTTTTATAAGGGTTTTTTGGTCTGTATCTCCTTCAGTTCTGCTCTGATCTTAGTTATTTCTTATCTTCTGCTAGCTTTTGGATTTGTTTGCTCCTGCTTCTCTAGCTCTTTTAATTGTGATGTTAGGGTGTCAATTTGAGATCTTTTTAGCTTTCTGATATGGGCATTTTGTGCTATAAATTTCCCTCTTAATACTGCTTTAGTTGTGTTCAGAGAATCTGGTATGTTGTCTCTTTGTTCTCACTGGCTTCAAAGAACTTCTTGATTTCTGCCTTAATTTTATTATTTACCAAGGAGCAGTTTGTTCAATTTCCATGTAGTTGTGTGGTTTTGAGTGAGTTTCTTAATCCTGAGTTCTAATTTGATGGCACTATGGTCTGAGAGACTGTTTCGATTTCAGTTCTTTTGCATTTGCTGAGGAGTGTTTTACTTCCAGTTATATGATCAATTTTAGAGTAAGTGCCATGTGGCACTGAGAAGAATGTATATTCCATCATTTTTGGGTGTCTCTTTGTAAGTCTCTAAGAACTTGTTTTATAAATCTGGGTGCTCCTGTATTCAGTGCATATATATTAGGATAATTAGCTTTTCTTGTTGAATTGATCTCTTTACCATTATGTAATGCCCTTCTTTGTCTCTTTTGATTTTTGTTTGTTTAAAGTCTGTTTTGTCAGAAACTAGGATTGCAACCCCTGCTTTTTTTTTGCTCTCCATTTTCTTGGTAGATCTTCCTCCATCCCTTTATTTTGAGCCTATGTGTCCCTTTGCATGTGAGATGGGTCTCTTGAATACAGCGCAACAGTGGGTCTTGACTCTATCCAATTTGCCAGTCTGTGTCTTTTAATTGGGGCATTTAGCTCATTTACATTTAAGGTTAATATTTTTATGTGTGAATTTTATCATCATCCTGATGCTATCTGGTTATTTTGCACAGTAGTTGACATCTCTTCTTCATAGTGTCATTTGTCTTTGTATTTTTGTTTTGCAGTGGCTGGTACCAGTTTTTCCTTTCCATATTTAGTGGTTCTTTCAGGAGCTCTTGCAAGGTAGGCCTGATGGTGATGAATTCCCTCAGCATTTGCTTGTCTGGACTGGATTTTATTTCTCCTTCTCTTATGAAGCTTAGTTTGCGTGGGTATGAAATAGTGCATTGAAAATGCTTTTCTTTAAGAATGCTGAATATTGCCCCCCACCACTCTCTTCTGGCTTGTAGGGTTTCTCCTAGGAGATCTGCTGTTAGTCTTTGTAGTTGAATTGGCCTTTCTTGCTGGCTGCCCTTAATATTTTTTCCTTCATTTCTATCTTGGATAATCTGATGATTATGTGTCTTGGCATTGATTTTCTCATGGAGTATCTGAGTGGGGTTCTCTGTATTTTCTGAATTTGAATGTTGGCCTGTCTTGCTAGGTTGAAGAAGTTCTCCTGGATAATGTCCTGAAGTGTGTTTTCCAACTTGGTTCCATTCTCCCTATCTCAGGTACTCCAATCAGTTGTAAGTTCAGTCTTTTTACATAGTCTCATATTTTTCAGAGGTTTTATTTGTCCCTTTTTATTCTTTTTTCTCTAATCTTTTCTGTCTGCCTTCTTTCATCAAGATAGTCTTCCATCTCTGATATTCTTTCTTCCACTTGATTCATTTGGCTGTTGAATACTAATGTATGCTTCATTAAGTTCTTGTGCTGTTTTTCACCTTCATCAGGTCATTTATGCTTTCCTCTTAACTGATTATTCTCTTTAGAAGCTCCTCTAACCTTTTATCAAGGTTCTTAGCTTCTTTTTATTGGGCTAGAAAGTGCTCCTTTACCTCAGTGAAGTTTGTTATTACCCACCTTCTGAAGCCTACATGTGTCAATTCATCTATCTCATCCTCCGTCCAGTTCTGCACTCTTGCTGGAGAGGTGTTGTGATCATTTGGAGGAGAAGAGACACTCTGGCCATATGGGTTTTCAGCATTTTTTTTCATTCATTCTTATTAATCTTCATGAGTTTGTCTAGTTTTGACCTTTGAGGCTGCTAACTCTTGGATGAAGTTTTTGTGGGGACTTTTGCTGATGCTATTGTTGCTTCCTGTTTGTTTTTCTTTCAGTAGTCAGGTCCCTCTTCTGTAGGACTGTTGAGGTTTGCTAGGGGGTTCACTTCAGGCCCTATTCATCTGGTTTGCTCCTGCACCTGGAGATGTCACTCAAGGAGGCTGAAGAACAGCAAAGACGTGTGCCTACTCCTTCTTCTGGGATCTCTGGCCTCAAGGGTCACCAACCTGATGACAGTAAAAATGCTCTGACAACCCCTGTTGAGGGTGTGTCACCCAATTGGGTGGCACAAGAAGCAGAATCCGTTTCATGAGGCACTTTGGCTGTCCCTTGGTGGAAGTGGTGTGCTGCACTGGGGGAAACCCCACTCATCTGGGCTGCCCAGATTCCTTAGAGCAAGCAAGAGGAAAGACTAAGTCTACTGGTCTGTGGAGACTATAGCCACCACTCCCCCTAGGGGCTCAGTCCCAGGGAGATCAGAGTTCTGTCCCTGAGCCCCTGGCTGGAATTGGAGTTCCTACAGGGAGGCCCTGCAGCCACAGTGATGACTGCCATGAAGCTCAGAGGCTTAGACTGCAGGCAGCCGCAGCATTGGTGATGGCCACACCTACCCCCATGCCCCTTCCCTAGGAACTCTGCAGGCTTAGGCTGATTCTAGCCGTTGAGAATCTGCACGGCTCCATGGTTGGGACCCAAGGCTCCAGTGGTGTGAGTTCCCAAGTGGGATCTTCCGATCCATGGATAGCATACTTCTGTGGAAAAAGCATGGTTTCCCAGGCTGGGTAGCATACTCACTCACTGCCTCCCTTGGATGGGGGTGGGGCTCCCCTGCCCTTTTTGGCTCTTGGGTAGACTGCTGCACCACACTGCTCTTTATTCCTCTTCATGGGTCATGCCAGCCACCTAATCAGTTCTAGGGACAGAACCTGGATACCTCACTTGCTGGTGCAGGGTTCACATGCTGTTTTGGATCTTTTCAATGGGAGCCTCTGATTGATGCTGCTTCTAGTTGGCTATCTCGCCTCTGCCCCCATTCCTTCATTTAGGCTGTAATTTTGTAGCTTGCCCAGGTTGTTTTAATTTTTTTTTATGAAACAATACTCACTTCTGAGTCTCTCTATATTAACTCTAGTTAGTGAACTTTTGTGGACAACCTTTAAAAATTAGTATTACTAATTTGAAATCTGTTGCTCTGAAACAATGAAATTCACAATTAACCTCAGGAAATTGTAATATAAAGCATGCAGTTTATCTATTCCCAGTCTCTCTGTTTCATATCATGTTTCTTTTTCATACTCAGTGTTTTCCTTTAAAAATTCCAATTTGTTCCTTTAGTATTTTTCATTGTGCTTATTTATTCAATTAATTTGAATTTACAGTTTCTTTCTTTGGGCTAGGTTTTCTTTGTACAAAGACATGACTTTTCCTGATCTTAAATCTGGGTCTTACAGTAATTCTCTTCTGTTTTAAACCCTTTCCCTGGCAATTCCATGCAATTGGATTCTCAGTGCAGTTTCTACTAAGAATGTTTAATAACATATATTTCAAATAATGCATGGATCTCTCTTCCCTATGGATCTCTCATATAAGTATGTTGCTATGATTCATCAACCCGTATTTTCTCAAATGTCTTTAGGTGATTGAATTCCATCAAATCTATCCATGAAAAATAACATAACAATTTAATCTGCCCTAGGGAGTTTCTATATATCTTATTTTCATATTTTTCTAAATTTTATAACTATATAATGTGATTGAACACTGATTATTTGACTTACATATTTATAATTTTTTTTTTCAGTAGTATTGAGGTGATTAAATATCTGATTCAACACTACAAGTATAGATTTTAATCATTATATATACTTTAAGTGTGGAATTATTCAAATGAATGTGAGAAAATAAAAACTTCTTTTCATTCAAGTTAAAACATTGTTATGCTGGAGAGTTCACCCTACCATATGGATAGCCCAGATTCTAAAATATTAGAATTTAAGAGGATTTAGAGATTCCACTGAACATCACCTACATATGTGATGTACTTAACACAATTTGAAATGAAAAAATGGGTTTGAATAAGAGAAAAAATGCCATATAACATTATTCAATAAAATATCACTTAGCTAATTCTTAAACTAATTAAAGATCAAATTTCAAGTATTCAGTTCTCCTGTTTATCCCATTATTACCCATTTCTGGGAAGCAAATAATCCAAAAATACTTAAGATTTAAATAGCATTTAATAAAAATTGGCAATTGTTCTAAATTCTAGATGTTTTAGACTCACTGGTTACTATTAAAATAGATGTTTGAAAGAGAGAGAGAGAGAGAGAGAGAAAGAGAGAGAAAGAGAGAGAGAGAGAGAGAGAGAGTGTGTGTGTGTGTGTGTGTGTGTGTGTGTCTCTGTATTTTCCTCACTTTAGAGTCCTGACATATCAAAGAATAAGATATCTAGTTGTGATAGCATTTTTTAATTCCCTGGTTTTCAGAAGAGAGGAGACAAATCCTAATCTGCTGTATCAAATAAAATATTTTGAAAGGAGCAGCTCCCTACTGAAGAATGAAATGAGGATTCCCATAGATTATTATCCAGGGAAATGTCCTAGCAAGGAAAATAGAAGTTGTTGAAACATCTGTGTTTCATTTTTGGCATAAGCAACCAAACAGTGTACTCATGAGAACCAAACCTTCTCCCCAGAAAGCACAACTGAAGCTGTCTGCTTTTATTAATGTGCCTCATTGGTGAATCTTCAGTGGTGATGTATCACTCTCATTTAAGGAATGATGTGCTGGAAAAATGCATTATTTTCAAGAGTAAGGGAGTGGATTAATGCAAGGGTGTGCTGGAAAAAAATTCAAAACTCTCTCATGCTGATTTTGCGGTGTTCCCTATTTGCACGGCTATTTAAGCAAGCTGTAAATGGAAATGTACTTGACATTTTTGCTACTGAATGTGATCAAACAACATTAGAATTTAGCCGATTTCTCAGAAAATGATTAAACAAATCTCTCATTTTCAATACCGTATGAGAAAAAAGATGAATAAAAACACATATTTATAAGAGACCTTCTAAATGAAAAACTGCAAGGAGGTTAAAATATATACATATAATTTTCTTTTCTTTCTTTCCCTTCTGACATAATAGTCCTGGGATGCATACATCATCAGAGGGAATGTTGATCACCTGTTTCCAAGTATTGGTAAAGCGATTCGGGATAAATGTTCCATAGGGTACCTTGAGACTGAATTATGCTTTCCATTAGTGTTTATGTCACAAGGACTTGTTAATACAGAAATATTCTTAAATGCTCTACAATAAATGATTCTGGCCTTGCAGTGCCTGGCTGTAGACAACTGAGCACTGAATTCTTCCAGGGAAATAAGGGAGAACACTGTAAAAAGACAGTGTCTGCTGTACAAATCACAAATGCTTATTATATGGTCCAGTACAAGTTAAGGCAGCATATGAAATAGTAAGACGAGAATGAATATAATTGTTAGGCGTGCTGGTAGCTTTTACCTGTAAGAGAATTCCTGTTGTTTTATTGAAAAGAAAATTGATCAATTACTGTTTTAGTTATCTAGTGCTGCAAAATAAATTATCACAAACTTAGTGGCTTAAGAAAACAACACATTTGTTACCTGACTGTTTCTGTGGTCAGGAATCAGGGCATAGGCTACCCTAAAGTGTCTACCTTGAGGGGAATGGAGTTACAGCCAAGGTTTGACTGAGGCAGGATCCTCTTCTAGGCTTATATAGTTGTTGGCAGAATTCAGTTCTTTGCTGGCTGTTAGCTCAGGGTTTCCTTTAGTCTCTTAACATGTCCCCTTTTATATGGCAGTTTGTTTCATCAAAGCCAGCAAGAGAGAGAGCCAGTTATACAAGTCTACCGTAATATGGAAACCTCAATGTCATGTAATGAAATAATGGAAGTAACATCCATCACCTTTGCTGAATTTTCTTGGCTGGAAGAAAGTCACAGATCCTGCCAAAACTCAAAGGAAGGGGCTTACAAAAGAGTGAATACCAGGTGGCAGGGAGCATTGGAAGCCATCTTAGGAGTCTACCTATCACAATTATTGAGCCCTAAAGTATTTCTATGTTTTTGAATCCAGTTATATCTAAATAATGCCATATTCCTGCAAAATTCTTTATAAATATTTCTGTAAAGGAAAATTTGCAGGCTTAAGGAACTCTAAATGATTCTAGATTTAAACAGTCTAGAAATTAGGGAATATATGTCTTTTTAATCCTTCCCCCACGTTTTTGCCAGCTATATAACATGGGCATAATTCTTAGCCTTCTATGCCTCAGTTTTCTACATGTAAAATAGAAAAATTGTGATTATCCTGTTTACTTCACAGATATGGTCTTATAATTAAATGACATAAACCCCTCCTAAATGCTTTGAACAAATAAGTTGTTTATAAGTGTAATACATATGCACAGGTAACCTAAACTTCTCAGGTTTCAGTAGGCTGAGACCTTATATAGAATAACTTGAAGTATTTTGATCCACAGCTTGCAAGTTAACGTCTGAGTTTTTCCTGAAATATTCCCTCAGAGTTTTTCTGTGAGTTTCCAAAGACTATCTCTCATATTCTCATAAGTATTCTCAGTCAAATGCCATTCACAATTTCTGACTTTTTCTTCTACTTTTCCCTCCCTCTGTGGGGTCCCAGGAACCTGCCAGTTCCAGTAACTTCTCTGGGAACAATGCTCCGGAGTTTTAAAGGTGGTGGACCTGTGAATTGAGAGTTGAAATGGGACCAAGATAGTACACAATCCTCCTTTTCCCTCAAGCTTAGAACTCATTAAAAAATAGACACAGAAGCTCAATAAATACACTCTAAAATATCATCTTTATTGTCAGTGTAGGTGGATTGGCAAATACAGCTTGAGTTTTGACTGTACATGGAATTTCTAGTAGCCATTGCCTGAGTTCTGATTTTGGAAAAGGTTTTTTATGAATAGAGTATGCAGGTTGTTTATACAGATAGGCTGCAAGGGAATAATCACAGCCTCATACCCACAGAGCCCTAATAGTAGGGGCAAAGAATGAGGTCCCAAGGCATGAGCCTCACTGATCAATTGAGCAACATCCATAACTGGGTGACAGATCCTTCTCAGCTCACCCATCCAACCAACCAACCAATCAATCAATCAATCTCCTATGGAAAGGAGAAACCATAGGACGGACAGACAGGCTGGAGGAAGAAACTCATAAACATGGAATAGCACATTTCCTAATACTTTGTAGTTCTCTGAGGCAAATTTGAGGACTAATTAGTGTCTCCCTTTAAACAGCTGGTCTAAACTTGAAGGTACCAATCAGTGCTACTTTTGTCCTGGTGAAGTGTTTGAAAAAACAGTGTGTCAGCTAGGGCCTAGCTCTGCCAGCCATATGTAGTAGAAATGAAACATGACTGGTATCAGTGATGATGTTTGCTCCCTGTGAAATGGACTGGGCCCTAGACTAAAATGAAACCAAATAGAACCATGATACAGCAACAGCAACAACAACTCCTTGAGAATGCAGATCTATTTCTGTTGATTTTGCAAGGTCACACACCTTAGTTGAAAGCTAGCGGTCACAGTTAACTGAAAACCTGAAAGCAATAATACATGATATGGTGCTGTATACTAAGAATAATTTCATTTTTTATTATGTACATTGTAATTGGTTTAACATGGCTTTCAAGAAGTTTTGGAAAATTACAACAGTGCTAAAAAAAACAAGTACTATCGAGAAAGGAGATGGTTTGCAAACTATTTTCAAAAGACTAGGTCTGACTCTGACAATGAAAAGAAATAACAAGTAAACTTGTTTATTAAACAACTTAAAGAAGAAAATCTACTTGTCCTTGTTCCCACTAAATAGCACTGAATGGAAAAATATTTTAAATGTATTTGAAGAGGCAACAAATAAAAGTAATCCAGGGAACTCTTATGTCCCACTCTTGTCTGCCTGTGTCTTATCAAGATCTTAGTAAAACAGACTATTTGGTTTTTATTTATCAGACATTCCACTTAGCTACTGATCAGTGGGACAATTTTAATGAGTGACTCTCTTTGTTCTGGCCCTCCAAAGAATAAGGGTTGGTTAGTGTCTCTACGTCTGAATTATTTCTGGGGAAATTTTTAGTTTCTCATAAAACTAGGCTTCTCTGCTCTTTAAGTTTCCCAATTTTGACCAAGAGTACTACCAGCTTACATTCAAGCCAGGACTTCTTTTTACCCCCATTATTTTTCTCCACCTCTCTTCAAAAATAACTTGAAGTATAATAGTAGAAATGAAACTGAAATAAGCAGTTAGAAATGAAAGCTTTTCATTCAACAGTTTTTCTGTGGATGGGATTGAGGAAGAACTGAGGTTCTGTCTGTTGTTTTGATTATATCATTTTGCCAAACTTTGTCCCAATATGTAAACAAGTTGGGATTATCAGATGCTAAGAATTTATCATAATTTGGCTTATTTTCTTCATATGATGTCTAGCCCCATGTATTTCATTAGATGGTTACACAGTCACAAAGGCTCCAAAAAGCTGAAGGTGGAATCCAATACAGCATTTTTCTCTTGCATAGGGTGATCTTGTATTTGAAATATAAAATGCATTATATTGCCAGTGTTGACCCACTTCTTACTAATGCAGAGGAAACTACACCTCAAGACAGGAAAGGAAGCTAAAAATGTTCCCTGCTGTGCTTACAGCTCTGTCATCACTATCCATTAGTTGTTGTAGATGGTTTTATTGGTTGCTTTGCTCCATAACTCTTCCACTAAGCAGTGCTTATCTCAGAAACAACTCAATCATCCACCTGTCCATCACCCATCATGAGTCCTATTATGTCAGGACTAAAAGAAAAATTGCTGAGTAAAATACTTCACTTTTAATATAGAACGAAAGCAAGACAACAAAGACTGTGTTTTGATCTTTTCCCAAAACGAATAGTGCTGATTGCTGATTCTAATCAGTGTCTACAACAGATGCTGTAGCAGCTGAGAATATTTATACTAATATTGAATAGTAGTTCTATTTTGTACGTCTTCCCCAAATGTTGGCAAGGCAATTATGACAAAAGGAGGTAATCCATGGAGCAAATAGGATGTTTTGTCTTGGAGTTTCAGAGTTTTCACTTATTTCTCGTCATCCCAAATCATGCATTCAAATCACTGACATGGGCTAGGATGACATAAGGGACTGGGTCAAAGATTATTTCTTATAAAGTCACTCATGCTATGGTTATTTGATGGATAAATGTAAGTTGGACATTTAGACGAGATTGATGAAAAAGAAATAAATGTGCAAAAATACCCAAAAGTTTTACTTATAAAAATAAAAAAAACATTCTTATTTTTACTATAGATCAGAAGTCAAATAATTATATTTATTTTTTATACATCCTTATTTTACAAGGCCTTGTTTCTTAAAAAGACTCAGATGAAGACAGCAGTCATCAGAATTATATAACTTGTAACAGCTGGGATATGACATTCCTATGTTAGATTAATTCTGTTAACTTTTAGTCACTGCTGTTAAATTTCATTGATAATGCATATAAACTTATTTGATATGTTGGATAATGCATTTGTGGCATAATTTTAAATAGTTGTAGGTTCTGTGAGGTAATTTATTTATTCAAAATAGACATAATAATTAAAACAGGTTTATAAATCCTGGACCACTGTAAATCTCACAACAGATCATATTTATTTTGTTGCCACTGGGTACCTGACACCCCACATTTAGCATCTGAAAAAGTATATGCATTTTTTAGATTCACCTTAATGTGATTTTATTGTGTGTGTCTGTGTGTGTGTGTGTGTGCATGCACATGCTTGTATTTGCCCCAACTACACACATTTACATGTATACATGTACATACACGTATATACAAACACACATTTTTATAGTGTATTTACTAATTTTACAATTAGTAATAACTAATTAATTAAAGACTGTGAGGCATATGGAAAGTTTGACTCAAATTGCCTTCATATTTTGATTAAGTCTTTAATAATACCACAGTTCAGAACCTCCTGATAATTGGTATTGATGCTTAATTTAGCATGCTAAAAATAGGTGAACTATTTCTTTGTTTTTTCTTTTTTCCCTCCCCAAATCCCATGGGTTTGGTTTTGTTAAATAGATTATTTCACAAAGGTGGGATTTTGCTTTTGGTTTTTGATGAAGCTTTTTGTTAAAATCAAGCCCAGTAATTGCAAACAATGTAGAAAGTAATGGTGTGTGATAGGCATAGTTTCCTCTATTAAGGATTTCAGTAAGACTTCAGTTTTTACATTCAGCAAATGAGAATGCTTTTAAAATCTCTCATCTGTGTATCAAAGAGAGTAAAAAATAGAAAAGAATGCAAACTATACTACAAGGCAACAGTAACCAAAACAGCATGGTACTGGTACCAAAACAGATATAGACCAATGAAACAGAACAGAAGCCTCAGAAATAATGCCACATATCTGCAACCATCTGATCTTTAACAAACCTGACTGACAAAAACAAATAAGGGGGAAAGGATTCCCTATTTAATAAGTGGTATTGGAAAAACTGGCTAGCCATATGCAGAAAACTGAAACTGGACCCCTTCCTTACACCTTATACAAAAATTAACGAAAGATGGATTAAAGGCTGAAATGTAAGACCTAAAACCATACAAACTCTAGAAGAAAACCTAGACAATACCATTCAGGACATAGGCCGGGGCAAAGACTTCATGACTAAAGCACCAAAAGCAATGACACCAAAAGCCAAAACTGACAAATGGGATCTAATTAAATGAAAGAGCTTCTGCACAGCAAAAGAAGCTATTATCAGAGGAAACAGGCAATCTACCTAATGGGAGAAAATTTTTGCAATCTATCCGTCTGACAAAGGACTAATATCCAGAATCTATGAAGAACTTAAACAAATTGAAAAGAAAAAAATATCCCATCAAAAAGGGAGCAAAGGATATAAAGACACTTCTCAAAAGAAGACATTTATGCAGCCAACAAATATATGAGGGAAAAAAAAGCTCATTGTCACAGGTCATTAGAGAAATGCAAATCAAAACCACAGTGAGATACCATCTGAGGCTAGTTAGAGTGGCAATCATTAAAAAGTCAGGAAACAACAGATGCTGAAGAGGATGTGGAGAAATAGGAATGCTTTTACGTTGTTGATGGGAATGTAAATTAGTTCAACCATTGTGGAAGACAGTGTGGCAATTCCTCAAGGATCTAGAACCAGAAATACCATTTGACCCAGAAATCCTATTATTGGGTGTATACCCAAAGGGTTACAATTCACCTACTATAAAGATGCATGCACACATATGTTTATTGCGGCACTGTTCATAATAACAAAGACTTGGAACCAACCCAAATGCCCATCAATGATAGACTGGATAAAGAAAATGTGGCACATATACACCATGGAATACTATGTAGCCATAAAAAAGGATGAGTTTATGTTCTTTGCAGGGACATGGATGAATCTGGAAACCATCATTCTCAGCAAATTAACACAGGAACAGAAACCGTCACTGCATGTTCTCACTCATAAGTGGGAGTTGAACAATAAGAACATAAGGACACAGGGAGGGGAACATCAAACACTGGGGCCTATTGAGGAGGGAAAGGCTAGGGGAGGGATAGCATTAGTAGAAATAATGTGGATGACAGGCCATGGCACGTGCATATCTATGTAACAAACCTACACGTTCTGCACATGTACCCCAGAATTTAAAGTATACTAAAAAAAATTGAATAGAGCTACAACCACAGAATTTGTAATGGAAATATAGAGAACAAAAAAGCAATGGTCCATTAAAGAAAGAGAGAAATGTGTTTTTAATATTTTTATAGAAAAAATCTTCAGTTTAAAATTTACATCATGTATGTTTAGTACAGATAATTTCAAAGTATGTTTGATAGTAGTGTTATCAAAATTGGCCTGTGAGGAAGGGAAGGTAATTATCTGATTGTGCAGACATGCTTTACTTTCTTTTCCTCTCCGCTTCCTCACAGCAGCCTTGCCAGACACTCTGAAAGTTCCTTCATCCAGTGCCCAGAAAGACAGGCAGCTCTCTTTGGGTGAGCACGTGGCATTCAATCACTCTTCCTGACCTAGTATTCCTGGCCTCACTGCTGAGACCCTGCAAGCTCCCTGGGTCTGTAATCAGGGATATATTGTTGTGCTTAGATTTTAAAGTTCTAATTGAAGTTCCTTAACTTTTTTTTTTTTTTTTTTGATCAGTTTCAGATTTTCTTTCTAAACCACAAAGCTCATTAGAAAATAAGTCACACAAAGAGGATTTTTACTAACTTAGCCTGTTTTTATTCATTCTCTGAAAAGTAAAGAGTAATAAGGGAGGAGAGGGACAGTACGTACAGATAGCCCACTGACCCCAAAGTTAAAACTTGGAGGTGTAACCTGTCTATCCTTAAACACTCCAGCAGAGGTGGTAGCCACCCAGTTATGAAGTGAGATCACAAAACAATTAGATTATTCTCTTAGACAAGGGTGCTCAGCACCCAGTGAGGGTCCTGTCGTCTCTCTTTTTCTGTTAAACTTTTTACCCCCCTTTCTGTTCTCTAGATTAAAGAAATCCAGAATATTTTACTATGGCATAAAAATTATTTTGAATTGATTTAGAGTTTCTCAAAATCCCTTATCTGTCTAAAAGCAGAATCTCCCCAAAGAACTCAAATATTCAATTGTCATAAATCCCCTTCCAAAGAGCAACCAGGGAAGACTGACTCTTATCACCTAAGACAAGAAGAAGTTGGCACCACACCTAAACAGAAATTACCACCGAACTGTCATATTTCCTCTCTGTTCCCCTAAGAGCCCATTTATCTTTCCAGTCATTTGTTTTCCCTTAAGTGTGCCCTTTCTTTCTCTTCCTTACCTCTATGAAATCATTTTCCCCCTATCAGTGACCTTCTCTCTGTCTCCTTCACCTAATTAAGTTTATAAGCTCTGAATTCTAACCAGTCTTTTTGAGTCAAGAACTTCCTTAGGCACATATACAATTAAAATCTGCCTTTTATCTTGCTAATCTATCTTTTGTACATTCACAGACCCTCAATTAAAGAACTTATTTTGGCAGAGGAAAAGATTTTCTTCCTGACAGAATTTTACGTTTAACAATTTTAGCAAATTTTTCTCTCTCAATTTTTTTAGTTGGTGTCCAGTGGTCAATGTATTATATAATTTTATGTGTATATATGTCTAATATATAAATATGCATAGATAAAGTCATGACATGCACAGGTATATATATGTATAAATTCATTACTTATAATTTTTATATGTATTGTTCATATAAACCTATTTCTAAGACACCCTTGATGCAAAAGGATAATCATGAAAAAATGTGTTTATTAAAAACTGACGTATCCGGTATGAAGGAAGATTTTCTCCAAATTTTTTCAAACTACCGAACCCAGTGATTCAAAAGAAGATTATATTATTATGAATCACAGAAATACTTTAAATTCATGTTCATATTGTCAAAGAATTTTTGATCTGTTGCTTTCTTTCCCTTTACACTTTTCATTAGTTTGATGCCTAAGGGAAAGGATAGAAACTCGAGCTGTCTAATTTACTTGTTACTTATCATCTGTTTGTTTTAAAACCTGAGTAGCTAATTTATGGATGAAGATAGAGACTATCAGGAAGAAAAGAATAAGCATCATCCTAATACCAAAACCGGAAGAAACACAACAACAAAAAAAAGGAAAATTTCAGGCCATTCTCCCTGATGAAAATCGAAGTGAAAATCCTCAGTAAAATACTGGCACACTGAATCCAACAGCACATCAAAAAACATGTTCACCATGATGAAGTCAGCTTCATCCCTGGGATACAATGCTAGTTCAACATACATAAATCAATACACGCAATCCATCACGTTGACAGAACCAAAGACAAAAACCACATGATTACCTCAACAGATGCAGAAAAAGGCCTTCAATAAAATTCAACATCCCTTCATGCTAAAGACTCTCAATAAACTAGGTATTGATGGAACATATCTCAAAATATTAAGAGCTATTTATGACAAACCCACAGCCAATATCATGTTGAATGGGCAAAAGTTGGAAGCATTCCCTTTGAAAACTGACAAAAACAAGGATGCCCTTTCTCTCCACTCCTATTGAACCAGTATTGAGAGTTCTGGCCAGGGAAATCAGTCAAGAGAAAGAAATAAAGATATTCAAATAGGAAGAGAGGAAGTCAAATTGTCTCTGTTAGCAGATGACATTATTTTATATTTAGAAAACCCAATCGTTTCAGGCCAAAAACTTCTTGAACTGATAAGCAACTTCAGTGAAGTCTCAGGATACAAAATCAATGTGCAAAAATTACAAGGATTCCTTTATACCAGCTATAGCAGAGAGCCAAATCATGAATGAACTCCCATTTACAATCACTACAAAGAGAATAAAATACCTAGGATTGCAGCTAACAAGGGAGGTGAAGGAGTTACTCAAGGAGAACTACAGACCACTGCTCAAGGAAATAAGAGAGGACAAAATCCGATGGAAAACATTCCATCCTCATGGGTAGGAAAAAATCAATATTGTGAAAATGGCCATATTTTCACAAAGTAATTTATTGAATCAGTACTATTCCAATCAAACTGCCATTGACATTCTTCACAAAATTAGAAAAAAACTACTTTAAAATTCATATGGAACCAAAAAAGAGCTTACATAGTCAAGACAATCTTAAGCAAAATGAACAAAACTAAAGGCATCTTGCTACTTGACTGCAAACTATACTACAAGGCTACAGTAACCAAAACAGCATGATACTGGTACCAAAACAGAGATATAGACCAACGGAGCAGAACAGAGACCTCAGAAATAACACCACACATCTACAACCATCTGATCTTTGACAAATCTCAGAAAAACAAGCAATGGAGAAAGGATCTTTAATTCAGTAAAGGGTGCTGGGAAAACAGGCTAGCCATATGCAGAAAACTGAAACTGGACTTCTTCCTTTCACCTTATAGAAAAATTAACCAAGATAAATTAAAAAGTTATATGTAAAACCCAACACCATAAAAACCCTAGAAACAAACATAGGCAATACCATTCAGGACATAGGCATAGGCAAAGACTTCATGACAAAAACGCCAAAAGCATTGCAGCAAAAGTCAAAGTTGACAAATGGGATCTAATGAGACTAAAGAGCTCTGAACAGAAAAAGAAACTATCATCAGAGTGAACAGACAATCTACAAATTGGGAGAAAATTTTTCCAATCTACCCATTTGACAAGGGTCTAATATCCAGAATTTACAAGGAACTGAAACATATTTACAAGAAAATGATAACCCCATCAAAGTTGGGCAAAGGATATAAACAGACACTTCTCAAAAAGACATTTATGCAGCTAACAAATATGAAAAAAAGCTAATCATCACTGGTCATTAGAAAAATGCAAATAAAAACCACAATGAGATACCATCTTATGCCAGTTAAAATGGCAATCCTTAAAAAGTCAGGAAACAACAGATGCTGAAGAGGATGTGGAGAAATAGGAACACTTTTACACTGTTGGTGGGAGTATAAATTAGTTCAACCATTGTGGAAGACAGTGTAGCGATTCCTCAAGGATCTGGAACCAGAAATACCATTTGACCCAGCAATCCCATTACTGTGTATATACCCAAAAGAATATAAATTATTCTACTATAAAGACATATACACATGTATATTTGTTGCAGCACTATTTATAATAGCAAAGATATGGAACCAACCCAAATGCCCATCAATGGTAGACTGGATAAAGAAAATATTGTACATATACACCATGGAATACTATGTGGTGATAAAAATGAATAAAATCATTCGTGTGTCCAGTACTCACAATATCAGACTGTGTGTATCAGCAGGGACATTGATGAAACCGGAAG
The DNA here is from genome assembly GCA_963575295.1 of Alouatta caraya. Taxonomy (NCBI): domain Eukaryota; kingdom Metazoa; phylum Chordata; class Mammalia; order Primates; family Atelidae; genus Alouatta; species Alouatta caraya. The sequence continues at coordinate 9,786 of CAUYUD010108220.1, read as the reverse complement.
TCATTATCCTCAGCAAGCTAACACAGAAACAGAAAACCAAACACCACATGTTCTCACTTATATGTGGTAGTTGAACACTGAGAATACATGTACACAGAGAGGGCAACAACATACACCAGGGCCTGCTGGGGGTGGGGGTAAGGCGAGGGAACTTAGAGGATGGGTCAATAGGTGCAGCAAACCACCATGGCACATGTATACCTGTGTAACAAACCTGCGTGTTCTGCACATGTATCTTGTTTTATTTCATTTTATAAGAAGAAATAAAGAAAAAAAATAATATCCAAGTAACACCTAGGAAAGGGCATACTGATATGAATGCATGAAAATCTGAACTTAAAAAATGTTTGATATTATACTATTTGAGATATTTCTTACTCTGCAATAGTATGCTCTATAGGTGTCTTTTAAAAACTTTTAGCAAAATGTATAATTTCACTCTCTTATAAAATAGTCTTTATAATATTGCCATGTCAGTTAATGGGGCATTCAAGCCTAATTATTTATTCCTGTCACTCTATTACAGCTCCATGATAGTTCTATCATTATCTGTTTACTGTTTTTCTCACTAAATTAGTATTCCATCAAGACAAGTGCACTTAATGCCTGTATTCCCAGAAACTAACACAAATTTTATCTGTATGCCAGCACCTAACTCATGTTTAGCATACAGCAGATACCCAATATATGTGTATTTAATGGACTTGTATCTGGAATGTCCCCTCTGATATTTGCACAAGCTTAGGTCTTAGACTTTTATTAATATTAAGTTTAAAATTATCTTTGTAATGCCTTGCCTGTTCTCACAAGTTGGATTAATCAGACATAATCTATGCTCCCAGGGCACTCTGATGATACCACTAGTATCACATTTAAATGTAGTATTTTAAGTATTAAATATTTGTTTCCATATCTCCCTACAGATAAGAACTAGATTTAATTCATTTTTATTCTTCAGAACATGATATTGTGTGTATCAAAAAAGAGTTGCTGAATATATGAATGTGCAAGGAATAAAAGTGTAACCTCCATGGCAGAACATAAAGGTTTTGTTTTCCTAGTGTATAGGTTGAATTGTGTCCCTAAAAATAATATGTTGATATCCTGACTCCTAGTACCTTAGAATATGACCTTATTTTGATATATGGTTGTTGCAGGTGTAATTAATTAAAATGAGTCTATACCAGAGTAGGGCGAGCCCTTAATCTTGTATGATTGGTGTTTTTATAAGAAAGAAGCGACAGACACAGAGAAACAAAGGCAGAGACAGGGATTGGAATTATGCTGCTACTGGCCAAGGAATACCTGAGGCTACCAGAAACTGGAAGAGACAAGATATGGGACTGTAGTGGCTTTGGAGGAGCCTGGCTCTTCCAATACCTTGATTTTGGACTTCTAGCCTCCTTACTGTGACAAGGAGGCTGTTGTCTAGAGCTACACAATTTGTGGTGCTTTCTCAGGGTGGTGCTATAAAACTAATACATGTAGAATATTTAAGGCCGGGCACGGTGGCTCACGCCTGTAATCCCCTCTCTGGGAGGCCGAGGCGGGTGGATCACGAGGTCAAGAGATCGAGACCATGGTGAAACCCCATCTCTACTAAAAAGTACAAAAGTTAGCTGGGCATGGTGGCACACACCTGTGGTCCCAGCTACTCGGGAGGCTGAGGCAGGAGAATTGCTTGAACCCGGGAGGCGGAGGTTGCAGTGAGCCGAGATTGCACCACTGCACTCCAGCCTGGCACCTGGCAACAGAACAAGACTGTCTCAAAAAAAAAAAAAAAAAGAATATTTAAACCATTTTATTTTTAATTACTCTAGGTTAGCTCTCAAGTGGAATTAATTTAAGCAAGAGAATAAAAGCAAATGTGACATTTAAGAATTGCCTGTGTTGCATAGGATACTGTCTGGTGCTAAGGGTCTCCCAACATGGCATCTAATTGGAATGTTAGAACTGGTGTGTAGGTTGAATTTTGTATCTCAAAATAATATGTTTATATATGGTGACTTATAATGTTATGTTATTTATAGTAACAATGTTATGTTATTTATAACATATGTAATATATTATTTATAAGATATATATATATATGTTACGAAATGACCTTTATTTCCAAATGTCTCAAAATGGGGAACAAACTGTCTTTAGAATTATAAAAACAGTGCATTTTTACTTGGATTCTATAGTGGAGGGGAAAACAAAATGGAAGATAGTAGATTAATCTCTCCATTTATTCATTTATCTGTTCATTCATTTATTCATTATCCTGTTTCAGGGATACACCAATGAATAAAACAGTCAAGGTCTATTCTTATGAAGATTACATTCTATTGTAATCAAGCAGAATCACTAAAATAAAGAACAGACTGTATGATGCTATGAGACAAAAGTGAAGTAGGATAAGAAGGTGGAGAATATTGATGAGACATTTCTCTTCTAGTTGAGGTTGTCAGGTGAGGCATCTTTCATAAGGTGGCATTTGAATGGAATGAGAAAATTATCCATATTAGTATATCTGTGAGTGTGTGTGTGTGTGTGTGGTTGTATAGTTAAACATATTGTCAGAGTTTGAAAGCAGGCCACCGTAAAATGTGACATTTGGACATATTGATTATTTTGAGTTAAAGGCACTTGAAAGACAGTAGATGCAAGAAGGGTACTCTGACCTACTTTTTCTTCTTAAAAAAAGGAGATTAAACTTCCATGTGAAGGATGCTTTTCTTGTACTAAGAGGGAGGAAGACATTCTTATCACCGGAGATGAGGCCATGAGAGAAATCTGTACAAACTAAACTTGTCAAACTAACTCTTACCTTCGTAATCAGTTTTCCACAGTTAACTGTCCTAGCCCAAGCCCTTTTTTCTTGCCATGGTTTCACAATTTGTTACTCTTTTTCCAATCTAGTATATAAGCTTTCAGCTCTAACTGCTTCTTTAGGTCCTTATTTTCCTTCTGAAGGCTCCCATGCACATGTAAAACTTACTAAATAAAATGTGTATGCTTTTCTTGTCATAATCTGTCATATGTTAGTTTAATTCTTAGGCCCAGCTAGAGATGCTAATCAGGTACAGAAGAAATTTTATGTCCATGACAGTATGCTAGGAATGTGTATCTACATATATATACATCAGATATATACAAATGAGTGTGTATAATCTGGAGGTGGAGTTATGGACAGAGGGAACACATCCTAAGATGGAATTGTGTTGCTGGAATAACAGGTGCCACTGTTGCTTTAGTAATGTGAGAGAGCAGGTGAAACATGTGACAAAAGATCACAGAGGTAATTGGAGACCAGATAATGTGTGCTGTGTAAATCATTATAAGAACTTGGCTTTTCCTCTGAGTGAGTCCATCGATGGGTTATAAAGGGAAGTAATATGACCTCACATAGGATTTCAAGAGTCTTTCTGGCTACGGGGCGAGGAAAAACAGCATGGAGTAAGCCAGGGTAGAAGTCAACAGACTAGTTTGATGAATATTGCAGTAATTTATTTGAAAAGTCATGGTGACTTGAACTCAGGGGATAGAAGAAGAGGTGGTAAAGAAATGGCTGGAGTCTAGAATGTGCTCTGAAAATAGAAGTTATAAGGTTTGCAGAGAGAGTATGTGGGTAGGCCTGAATAGAGTTTCGACAGGCTAGTAAATATAAACATTGTAGAAAAGATAGGAAGACAGCATTCTACACATGTTAGAAGGCATGGGGGCTTAAGGACATAATGTGTGCTTGAGGAATTAGAAGTCCTCTGAAGAAGAAATGATAAATGAGATTTCAGAACTTAGCAGGCCCCAGCTTATGTTGGATAAACTTGGAGTTTATCATAAAGGTGGTGAGGAGTCATTAAATAATTTTTGAAAGGGAGCGAGGCAGCATCATATTTATATTTTAGGATGTTCATGCTGATGAATAATGCAGAATGAGCTGGAGAGAGAGAGAGTTTGAGGTTAGAGGCCACACTGGAGACTTTTGTAATATTTCATCTGAGAGATGATAGTGGAAATAGCATTGGAAACAGAGAGGAGGGTAGGTAATATTTAATGGGGAGAAGTGGTGGAAGGTAATCATTTGTTGGGTATAGGAGATGGAGGAGAACATAAAAGCAAGGACAATTTCAAATTCTCTAACTTGGGCAACTGTATTGTGGTGGGCCATGACTAGGATTGCCCACAAATAGCTCCTAAAAGGACATAAATAGAAAACTCATAGGGCCTGGTAGCAGAAGCACAGATCAAGAAGGATTGGTCAAGTGCTGGCACAGCAAGAATGTCAAGGCCTCGAGGTCCAGGTAACACAGTAGCCTTATATGATCTTTTGTTTCAACGTGCTAAGGTGGCAATAGACAAAAAGCTAGTGATTCCATAGTTTGAGCTAGGCATGGTGTGTTCTTATAATCCCAGTTATTCAGGAGGCTGAGGCAAGAGGATCATTTGAGGCCAGGATTTTGAGCCCATAGTCCTGTTATTCTTGGACTTGGCATACTTGTTCCTCTCTGTGGGTGGTCAAGAACACCAGATTTCCAGCACTCTTTCTCATGAGAGAAGGGAAGAAATAGACAGTCATGTTCACCACTTTTATCCTTTGTACTTCCTATTGTCTCTTCATAAATAGACCAGAGAAAAGTGTACTTGTGCCAATGTCGAATCATTACCGTCTCTAATCTTTCAGCTATTACTAGACTTTATAATTGGGCCTAGCTCATCTATGGATAATAATGCCATTAATTTGGTGTGTGAATAATAAAGGATGAAATATTCACGTGTAGAGGGGAGAGCGAGAGAGGGAGTATGCGATATCTACAAAGAGATTTCCTGGGCCTGTAATTCAAGTTTAAAGTCTGTTTCTGGAGCTCAAAAATGAGGCCACACTTCAATCATAGATATGGATCCCATTAGGTGAAATAGGAGATCTCAAGAAGAAGTAAACCTAAGGAGAGAAAAAAGTCAAGGATTGATTTTAGAAAACATCAGAATCCAAGCTATGAGTGCAGAAAGAACATCTTAGAAAAGGAAACTAAGATAGATAGGAAAGCAAGGAGAGAGTGAATCCTGAAACCCAAAGGAGAAGAGATATGTATACAGATATAGGGAGGCCAATTGAGGTAAGAAATAAAAACTCTCCTTTGGATTTAGCAACTGGGAAATAATAGATGATGTTAGCTGCAGTAACTTTGAACGTGAAGTACAGAAATGAGATTTCAGTGTGCTAATTAAATGGATCTGGAGACATTGAGTGTATAGCACTCTTTCTGAAATATAGGCTTTTAAGGAAAGAAGAGACGGGATGATGGCTAGAGGAGATCAAAGAAGATTTATTAAAAGTGGCAGAGACTGTGGAATGTTTATATGTTTAAAAGAAAAGCAAATCTTTGGCAAATTTGAAAAGACATCATTTGAACAGACTATAGGTAGGATTTATTAGTCTGTATTCTGTTGCTTTTAACAGAATAACTAAAACTGGGTAATTTACAAAGAAAATGAACTTACTTCTTACAGTTATGGAGGCTGAGAAATCCAAGGTCAAAGCCCACATTTGGCGAGGGCCTTCTTGCTGGCGGGATTCTTTGTAGAGTTCCAAGGCAGCACAGTGCATCGCATGGTGAGGGGGCTGAGCTTGCTAGTTCATGTTTATTGTCCTCTTCTTAGAAAGCCACCAGTTCCACCCTCATGACAACCCATTAATCTTTTAATCCTTTATCCATTAATCTGTAAAAAAATATTAATCTATTCATGAGGGCAGAGCCCTCATGATGCAATTGCCTCTTAAAAGTCCTTCCTCTCAGTAAGTTTTAACATGAGTTTTGTAGGGGACAAATATTCAAATCATAGCATGAGATAAGCTCTAGAGTGAGCTAATAGATAAAACAGATGATTACGTTATTCTGAAGTTTGGATTTCACCCAGATATTTTTGTCAAAGAATATTTGCACAGGGTGTCAAAGTGATGGTTGAGAGAATAGTTTAAGTGATAGACTACGAAGTCTAGACTAGTAGGAATTGAAGCTAGGAAGGGAATAACTAATTACAATTATCCCTCCATCCTCACAAGCACTGTAAGGTTAAAGTGAGAAAATGATGCCACTACACATAGCGTATATTCCATTAATGCTAGCTCTCTTTATTCTGAATGTTCAGAAAAAGATATAGGAATATGAGATCCCAAAATGTGTCAAAATTAGAGAGCTCATTACCAGCTCTCAGCAAACTAGTCTCAAATAGGACCCTGTAGAAACTGGACAGAGAAGACAAAGGCAAATCAGGAATTCATAGTCTGTTCTTGAACCTTAGTAAAGAAAAGGGCTTGAGGAAATCCGTGGCACAATGGTGCATGATTCAGACAGCTTATCAAAAGCTCATGAAATGCTGTACTTGTGAGTTCTGCTTGAATAGATACTGTAAATGCTAGACTCTTAGGAGAAAAAGAAGTGCTAGAAATATATCTAGTGATCTCTGAGACAAATGGAGCAGACCAAGTCTGTGACTGATTTTGGCCTTATTCCTAGTTAAAGGCAGATGCCACTAAATATGGACCTATTCACAGTCCACAATGAACCCCTATGATCATGTGTGTATTTTAAAATATGCTTTGAATTTTTTTTACTTATCTTTATACTTCATACTTTAAAAATTTTTTTGCATTACATTTTTTTTTCCCAAAAAGCTTTGAAGAAGGAACTTTTGCTGAAAGAATCTACATTTCAAGTAATTTCTCTGTATCCTCCTTCAGCTGGGTATCACTTTCCTTTCTTTGGCTGTTTTCTCCCATCCTGCTTGATGACTTGCCTCATTTCAGTCTGTGAGCTTTGTCCTTTGCACCTTTCAGGACATCATTAGTTATTTCAAAGATTTTACACAGAATGATGGAGAAAAAGGTTATTTGAAGAGTTTGGGGCTCTGTCATTTATTTTTTATTTTTTGGCATTGACAAATTCCCATTGATAGTAAAGACTTCAAAGTCCCTTCATTAAGATTTAAGAAAAGAATAGCAGGGGGAAAGTTAGTTACCTGCAACCAAAAATCCTATTTTCACTTTAACAACTCAGGATTGCACTTTAAAGGCAATCAAATGGAGTGCTGTTTGGCAAATAGTCTTTCTGGAAATGCTGAGTGAAATTACATGCTCTCCTGCCTGTCACTAGAAACAAATTGTTTATAAATGGTTAACATATGAGTACTGTACTGTGTCTTCAACCTTTATCATAATTATATTTCCATTATTGAACAAAATATTCCAAACCAAGAAATGGGAGTGTATTACAACACTAACTGCTTGATAATGACTTACTGCTGCTCTTAAGAAAATTCGCACTATTTCTTTTTTTGCTTTCATTTTCTTTAGGGGTTTTGACATTGGCAATTCAAATATATTCAGAAGAAGTCTTCTGTGAAAATAATCATCCACACTGTGGTAGTGGCTAACTTTGTTCCTAATTGGGGCTGTGAACCATTCAAAGAAAAAACTTTCAACCTTGTCCAAAATCCACTTGCTGGAAAGAAACCTAGATATCATTAAGGTTGTCATTGCTCACTGATGACAGAAAAAAAACGAATACAGCATTTTTGACTTTTGGGGATGTTTTGAGACTGATGTCATTAGCTTCTCCTACATTTCATAGCAATTTACTTCATTATATTCTAATTTAATTATTTTAATGCACTTTCAGTCACTGGTTACCCTACACAAAACTAGGAAGCCCAGACAAAAGAACACTAGATTCAGACCTCTGATCATATTATGATAATACCAATTTAGAGTTTTCTGCATTTTTCAAATTGCCACTTCTGCCTATATCATCTGAATTACTGGAGAATTATGGACAGAATAATAAAGACATGTTTTTGGTTATAAAGCATATTTTAAAATGTAGTTATCATCATTAAAATGGGATGTTCCAAGTTGCAGATATTAAATATATTGCAGAGATATTAGTAGAACCCACATGCATATTTCCTCATAGACTGTCCAATAAAATTTATATTTATTAATAAGTAATAAACTATAAACAATAATTTGGCCAATAGTTATTTAGTGGTTACTACATGCCAGGAAATGTGCTAACTCCTTTTATGTATTTTCCATTTAGTTTTTATAGTAACCATATGAAATAAATATTAATCTTTTTCTTTTATAAATGAAGAAATTGGAGACAGTATTTTTCCTGGACCTACAGCTAGTAGGTGGCCCTCAGCAATGAGAACCTAGATAGATATTTCTTATCCTAAAGGAAGTTACTGTATTATTATTGTAAAAGAAGTTCTATCAAATGAGCCTAATTTAAATTCTGATCTGATATACAGTATGTATGTGACACAATAAATATTTATTGGTTTATGTCTGAATAATCATTGTCCTAAATTCTGTTTTTAAAATTGTTAGTACTTTGGTCATTTAAGTATTAGGTATGAATATTTCCTCTTTTGTGAACTGTCTCTTCAAATCTTACCAATCTCATAAATAATTATATGCCCTATACATATATATATACACATAAGTGAAAATTTGCTTTTAATTCTGTGTGCTCCTTTTGTAGCAAGCAGATATTTTTAACACTAGTAACATTTATCTGTATTTCTCTTTATGATTCTTTTGAGTCACTTCTAGTCATTAAACTTTCCTGTAATTTACTGTTAGCTTGCATTTTCTTATGATATGGTTTATTTTTTCCAATTGATTCTTTATTAATACATATGAAATTTCTGTAGGAATATATTAAGCTAACACACCTATACACACACATTTTACTTCCTACCTACCCCAACCACCACCACTATCTCTACCACCAAGTAGCTCACTGAATCCCATTGATAAAAATGTTTGAAAGAGAATTGGGGAATTAGTTGAAATTCCAGCCAGATGATGAAAGGCAATAGAGGACTCAGGAAAGTAGGGAATAAAGCAGTAGATCAATCTATTGACATTTTCTTCCCCTTTTGCAGAGTGTAACACAAATCTTAAAAGACTGATTTGATGATTTTACAAATGTTTCTCATTCCTTAATCAATGTCAGTACTCATAATATGACAGTAATATATTTTAAAATAGTGAAAATCAGCAGCAGTGGTGGATAAAACAAAGCCTCACTTTAACTTCTGAGAAGTTGGAGTAGAAAAAGACAGACAAGCTAGGGACGTCGGGACTGGGGAACAACACAGTGGTGAGTGCCCTTGGTTTTCTTTTTGCTGCTTATATCCAAGACTTGGAGCAGAAGATGCTGGCAATTGAGAAATATATGGCCCATAAAAGACCTTAACAAATTTAAGAGAATTGAAATCATACAGAGTATGTTCTCTGACTGCAATGGAATCAAACCGTAAATCAATAACAGAAAAACAAAAATACCTCCAGACATGTGGAAACTAAACAGTACATTTCTAAATAATCAATGGGTCAAAGAAGTCTAGGCAACATAATTTATGGAATGGAATAAAAATTTAAAGCAACTTGTTAAAATTTGTGTGACACAGCTAAAGCAGTATATCCCTATTATTTTATTTATGTGTATATATATATTTACACACAGGTTTTTTGTCCACGATTCCTGGCTCACACTTCCATTGCCCTTATTACAGTCTTTGTTATAATGTTGGGACATGTTAGGCCTTAGAAGCAAGCTTTAGGAACCAGAATCTTTCTTTTTTTTTTTTTTATATATATACTTTTTATTGCATTTTAGGTTTGGGGGTACATGTGAAGAACATGCAAGATTGTTACATAGGTACACACATGGCAGTGTGATTTGCTGCCTTCCTCCCCATCACCTATATCTTTCTTTCTGACCTTCTCCTGCC
>CAUYUD010108219.1:0-12922 GCA_963575295.1 Alouatta caraya | reverse complement strand
TGGCAGAGACTCAACAAGAAAAGAAAACTTACTTATCTTACTTATTGGGAAGGTAACTGAGGCATAAAGAGATCATATAACTGGCTCTAGGTTATTCATCTTGTAAATATTAAAATTAAAATGTGCTGGAGCCAGGCTTCCAATCCACGTTTGTCTGTTGAGATTTTTGTTCTAAACTACTATGAATTCAGGAAGTATTTAATATTTGCATTTTATTTCCATCGAAATATTAGTAATTTGTTGTGTCTTTACACTTAATAATATTTGTCAGCATCTTATTTAAGTTGATAATCACAAGAAGAATGGCTCTTTCAGTGACAGGGAGATTACTATTTCAGTAACAGGGAAATAATTTTAATAGCAAAAAAGCCCATAAGCAGGGTTTCCTCAAGGAGGCTGATCAATTGTAATGTTAAATTAGGGATGATCTGGTAAGGCTTCTTAGAGCCATGACAAATAGATCATTTATGCCTTGCAAGAAGATCAACTGTAGTTAGGAATATTAGTGTTTCCTGGTCAAGGCAAGTAAACTAAATTCTGGTCTCTGGGTAAAATAGCATATTTGAAAAACTGTTTATTTTCTCTGGTTTCATCTTCTTTATATTCTTTTAATGATTCTATTTGTACTTGCATGTAATTTGTTCTTAGAAATAAATGGTGAAAATTATGGTAAGGAAATAACTATCCACTCTGTATCAGGCAATGCTGTAAAGTGTAAGAAATTAGTGATCAATCTTATTGTTCACAGCAGAGTCGTACATGGAGGACTGTCGGAGCTAAGAGATCCTTAAGCTCTAGATTACAAGAATTCAGGGTAGCAAAAAAATATTCTCTCTTTCCAAAAAATCAACTCCCTAAATGTCTATTCTGAGCATGAAACTCTGGAATCCCAGGCGCATACAGCGTGATTCCCTCTCCTTTTCTTCTCTCCTCTCCTCTCCTCTTTCTTCTCTTCTTTTTCTTCTCTTTTCTTGCCAAATCAAACAATAAACTTGAGCAAAACAGTTCAGTTTCCTGACAGGACAACGAATAGGTGCCCCTTCAATCAGAAACATTTAAAATTCATCAATATTTTAAAAGAGGAGCTGAGTGCCCTGAAAAGGAAATACCACAGCTGTTTCTCAGTTCATATAGTCTCTCTATTATAGAAAATGTTCTGTGGTTCACAGGCCTGTGACCTCACAGAGCAGTTTTCTTGGACATTTTGGGAATAGATAAAGACCTTTTGGCTGTCACAGTGACCGCAGTGCATTGCTAGAATTAGTGTAAAGGAGATATGAATGGGTAACATTTTGTGATATAAGGGAGTTACTCTTTGTCCCACTGTCTTAAGGAACTGTCCCTAGTCTTATTGGCTTTTTGGTTTTTGCACATACTTAAGGGATATAATATGTTGTTTTGACATACTTGTCTTGGCATACATATACATTACTACATGATTACCAAAATCAGTCCAATTAGCATAGCATCATCTCATGTAGTTGCTTAGCTTTGCTTTCTTTTTTGTGGTAACAATACTTACAATCTAATCTCCTGGCAAATTATTACCAGTTTCAATACAATATTATTATCCCACATAACTGCAACTTTGAACCTTTTGACATTTTCCTCCACCCCTCCAACCCACCTCTGGTAACTACCACTCTACTCTGTTTTTATGTATTTGATTGTTTTCTTTTTTTGAGAGGAGGGTTTGACTCCACATATAAATTGATGTAGCAGTACTTTACTTTCTATGTCTGACTTATTTCACTTAGCATAATGTCCTTTAGGTTGACCTATGTTGTTATAAGTCGCAGGATTTCCTTATTTTTTAAGGCTGTATTCATATTTCACTGTATGCATTCTTTTATCCTTTCAATTGTCAACAGACACTAAAGTTGTTTCCATATGTTAATTATTGTGAATATTGTTGCAATGAACATGCAAGTGCAAAATATTCCTATGAGATGGTTTTATTTCCTTTGGGTATATACCCCAGAAGATTATTAGATGATATGCTAGTTATATTTTAAATTTCTTTAGTAACCGCTATATTATTTTTCACAGTGGCTGCACCAGTCTACATTTCCACCAACAGTGTACAAGTTCCCCTCTTCTCTGCACCCTGGACAACACTTGTTATTTCTTGCTGTTTCAATAAAAGCCATACTAACCATATGTAAGATGATACCTCATTGTGATTTTTAATTTACATTTCTCTGATGATTAATGACATTGAACAACTTTTTGTGTATTTACTGGTCATTTTTATTCTTCACTGAAAAAACACTTATTGAGGTCCTTTGCCCATTTTTAATCAGGCTATTTGATTTTACTTTATTAGCCACTGAATTGTAGGAGTTCCTTATATATTTTGAATATTAACCCTTTATTAGATACATGGTTTGCAAATATCTCCTTTCCACCTTTTATTGATTGTTTATTTTGTTGTGCAAAAGTTTTTTAGTTTTATATAGTCCCATTTGTTTATTTTTGCTTTTGTTGCCTGTGCTTTTGGTGTCTTATTAAAAAAGAGATCACTGCCAAGACCTAGATAAAAAAAGCATTTCTGCTGTTTTCATCTAGGAGTTTTATGATTTCAGGTCTTAGGTCTTCAATTCATTTTGAATTTATTTTTGTATGTGGTGTAACGTAGGGGTCCATTTTCATTATTTTGCATGTAGATATCCGGTTTTCCCAGAACAATTTATCAAGACTCTATCCTTTCCCTAGTGTCTTATTAACTCCCTTGTCAAAAATTAGTTAACTACATATGCCCAATAAATGTAAATGTCTTACTGGACCATTAGGGGTCCAAAATGTATTTATAATTTTCTAAACATATTTTGCATGGTTTTGAAAGGCACTACATTCTACATTTATCTAATGAGAAATTTCGGGAAGATTTAACACTATTTTATTTGGAACATTATTAAAAGTTGTTTATCAAAAGTTGTTTAGCATTTTAGAAGCATAACATCACCAATGGTGATGCCTAAGTCATCGTTTAAACGTATCTATCAATGTGAATTTGTAGCTGTTCTATTTATGATAATATATACAAGATAATCATGTACACACTTATGTATGTGTATGTGTGTTTAATTTGATCTCATTTCAAAATGTCATATAAAAAAGTATTGACAGTATGCATTTGAATGTTAATTGAATTTTAAGCTTTGTTCCTTACTCCACAGTTACACATTACTTACTCTGCCAATAATTTTTTCCTAATTAAGCTACAAAATGTTCAAGATTAATTGTACATTTTTCAAAGAAACATGCCATTGTATTTGGCAAAATTGTACTTCCAGGATTTAAAGTAATGCCTGAAAGTTATAATATTTTTCCTGGAATGCTTATAAATATTCCAATCAGAATAATAAAATATTTATTTCAGAAAGAATAGTAAAATGATAACAAAATAATAAAAACTACAAAATATTAGAGAAAAAATAATCTTCTCAGCTTCTACAAGTCATTAGTATAAGGAAGGAAAAAAATTTAAATCAAATTACTTTCGTCTATTGACTTTAGCAGTAAGACTGATTGAAGAGGAATCAATGAGATACTGTAAGTTACAAAAATCCAGCTATGTAATGAATAGCAGATAAGCATCTTTGCTTTAGAAATGAATAAAAGCATTTTGCATAGAAATAAAGTTTTATGGCTTGGTGATGCCTGATTTACCTCTAATTAAAAGTCATGGAGGAAATCTGGTTTCCAGAATTACTAATGGGTCAGTCATGAAAATGAGCTCCTTAGATCTCCTGCAGCTGGGAGCATTGTTCACTGGTGGCATCAGTTGTATCTATCTATTATCTGACCTATCATTGTGTTCATCCTAAGGCCAAGCTTCCTGCAGGCTGTCCTAATCAGCAACTGAATACGGTGGAGTTATAAGTTTGAGTCCATTCAAATAGCCCACAATCCTCCTGGGTGACTTTAGCTTAAGGATCTTCTATTGGTCTATTCAAAGCTTTCTTAAACTTACTAGTAGTCCAAGGTTCTTCTCATTCCTTTTCCTCTCTTTTCACAAGTGTGAGATTTGCATGTCATTTTGAAGACACTCCCTGTCTTCTGTTTCCTCTCCTTTATTCTTCATAGGCATTTCCTCAGTGAAGTTTTTGAATTTTTTTATCCAGTCTTGCTGACTTCTGCCTTGGTGTTTCTTGAAGGGTCTGTACTGACAATCTAACAGTAAGTATAAAGGAAATGACAATCTTAATTTTAAATAATTTTTAACTTTTATAGACAGAGTCTCTCCCTATCATGTAGGCTGGAGTACAGTTGTGCAATTATAGTTCACTGCAGCTTCAAACTCTTAGGCTCAAGTGATCCTCCCACGTATCTGGGACTACAGGCATGTCCCATTGCACTCACCTAAGGAAATGACAATTTCTATAACCTTTATAAATTAGTTCATATTAAAAATGTTTCCTTTCTCATATCATTGTGTACACAATAGATGTAGCACTAGCTATGATCAGTCAGTAACATGGGTATGAAGCCACATTTAAAAAATTATTTTCAATACATTCCACAAATATTTTAGCATTTATTACAGTATTTGTCAATCAGACTTAACCACTTAGAATTGTACTTAAAGACTTCACAAACCAAAAACTTGTTATCAGTAACATTCATGATTCATGTAATTAATACGGTCCACTGAATAATAAATTTCATAAACAGTGAAAAGATAATAAAGAAGAAATGAACAACTGGTTCTAAAATGATTCTAAAACAATTTTGTTCACTAATTGATTTTATTGTAGAATTGCTTTAATCAAATACAAGTTGAATATCAAAATTAAAATGTTATGAAATTATGTGACATATCTTCAGATACATATTTGAAAAGATAAATGAGGCCCTTCCTATGTGATAAAGAAAGTAAAGGCAGTATTAAGAAGTGTATCAACAATCTTATACTATTTAAAAATCTTTGCTTGCCAAGAACGTTGTTTCCATATTTGTAGCAGTTAAATAAGGATAAGCTCAGGCATACAGAAATGGAACTATATTGCTCTCATTTGTGTGCTATTTAAAAAGATATAATGATTACATTTAAAAATCTGTATGAACATGCAATACTAGATTGGATGATTAATCCATTTGAAATGGATGTGAAACATGTTAACCAATAATTCAAGAAGAGTTAATTAAAAAATGATTTTGAATCAAAATATGATTTAATACATCTAATTATGATAGGTTTTGGACCCAATTAAAACTTACATACCCGACTCTTGGAAAGAAATTCAATTTATTATGATAGCATTTTCAACTAGGTATTTTGATTAAAGCAGGAGTCTTTGAGCAGCAGTACAATTATTGAAAGGCAAAACCAACTGAAAATACATAAGAAAGAAATTTGAGAGTTTTAAGTAGAAGAATCAAATTATATTAAATTAACAAAGACAAGAAATGCAGAGATATCATTGAACTTTCTTAGTAAAGGTGATTTAAACAATATTTCATACTCAATTACAAATGTTTGAAAATTATACATCAAATTATTTGTTTGTGAGAGGTATTTTGTTGTTTTTCAGTCCTACATTATACTCTCCCAGATCTAACTTACACACTGGGTAAGAATTTTGTGTTATTGTCTTTTTCACCCCTTACCCTTCCTTTTAGTTCTCCTTAATCTCTAAGGTTTTTCAAGTGACAAAAATATTCAGTTTGCCTCAATGGAGAAGGTGAGATTTTGTGTCAGAGAATGATGCTTCTTTGAGTAATAGACCCATTGATATTTTATCCAGTTACATGGTCAAATCCCCAGTCTCTTCCGCATTTACATATGGTCATGCGACTAAGATTGGGTCAATTACATAAAGCAGAAGTAATATCTGTAACTTCTGAATCAGGTCCTTAATGATAGAATTCCTTATCATGGACTTCTCTTCCCTCTTGCAGGGGGCTGGGAAATGGTGACACCACTGCTATCATGCAAGCCATATCCTGGGATTGGTGAAGCCATCTGATTTCTCCTTTGCTGTCATCTCTAGAATATATCATGAGAAGTAAAACCTACTGTGCTTCAGTCACTAAAGTTTAAGCTTCTTGTTGTAGCAACTTAATCTGCTTCTTAACAATTACAAATTGTCAGATATAATTTATCTTCCATGATACCTTATTACTACCTCATTCTATGTATTTCATAACAAAATTATTTTGACATTAACTTACATCTAAGGTATAGTTTATTTATGAGAATATTTTCTTCCTCCTTTCCTCCACTTCAATACTTTAGTTTGTCTTGGCATATTACTTGTATGCCATTTAATTTCCATATTTCTTTTATCAAACATATAAAGAAAAGATAAACAAAATCTGGCTTATTTTTATTCCAACACTAAATTTTATTCTATATTTTCATGTACTTTTTATACAGATGGCTTCTGATTTTGTAAAAATCTTTTTTACACCAACATTTATTAGTTACAAGTTGATTTCAGTATCAGGCTATTTTATTATGTCTTCTTGTTTAATCATGCCCAAACAATCACATTAAAACACAATATTTTTAATTACCTTTTTGCCTTTATATTGCAAATAAGTATATAAAATTTCTTTAAAATTTTGTGTTTACTTACATTATGTTATCTATCAATTTTATTTCAGTATAATAAATTAACATTTCTAATAACTAACATTTATATGTGTTATAAAGAGAGGGTATTGGACGTGTGAGTCTTGGAACCATAGATCTGGCATGATTACATGGCTTATGAAGGAAGATCTTACAAATACTACATATATTACTTTTCCTGAGTGTAGATGTGGTAAATACAATATCTTGGGCCAATATATCACTGCCTGATGGACTAACACTGGGGCTCACTTGGGCCTTCAGTTATTTCGCTCTGGTAGAGCTATCTCAATGTAAAAGGTTTAGGAAATGTGTATCATGGGAGAAGTTAGGTTTCAGCTAAGATAAAGGAGTGGAAGGAGTATTAGATGACATTGCGGATAACGTTTAACAATCTGTTCTAAAAGAATAGAGATACCACAGGGGCATAGGAGCATAGCAGTGCAGGTAGTTATATAATGGGATTGCGGAGTCTCATTAATACTTACAAAAAAAAAAAACTAGTAGAAAAAAGGAAGGCAAAATTCTTCATCTAAAGAATAGAAACATAGGAGAATATCTATGTACTTATCTACTTAATACATTTGTTTCACATCTCTTCCACAGATTGGAGCAAACATTAAAAGAGGAATGTGAAGCAAAAATGATTTATGATTCCTATTAATCTTGTAGTTTACTGGTTGAAAATAGAAACTGGATTGATATTAAGACAATAAGTAGCTACTACTTATTTAGATAATGCTATGTGATTAGCAGTAGGCTAGACACCTTCTATATATGATGCCATTTTTTCCCCAGGAGTAAGGTATTAATAATGTATTTTAACAGGAGAAAACTAAAGCCTGCAGATATGAAGTAGCTTGTCCCAAAACACAAAGCTTATAAGCTAAACTTTCACTGCTCTGATTCAAAAATCCTTGCAACTCTCAAATGCCAGGATGCTATATAAGTGAGCTCAATTTAATTACCAAAAAATTCAACTATGGGCCATCAGGTTTGTGATTTTGTCAATGCTATTGGGAATAAAGGAAGAAAAAAAGATACAGCAATATTTGAATTTGTGACTGAAAACTCTGAACCTTCATGTTTGGCTTTTTGGAACCTCACAAAAAGAACTATATTGTCTTTGTCATAAGAAACGAAGGCCAAAATTTTTGAGTCCACACTATATGACAGTTCTTTGGAAACGTTGGAAAGGCTTATGAAACATGTTTTAAAAAAATCACAAAAATAGTAAGAAACTAGTTCAAAACCCATCTTCTTTTTATTTTAAGATGCTGTCTTCTAGCACCACTTCAAATCTGTGTGGTAGTGACTTTACAGCCTGGAGATAAAGTGACTCTAGGAAGTCATTCCCTAACTTAGAAAATAATTTAGGAAGCTGTGGGTCATTGGGTAGAGCAAAACCACTAAAATTTAAAATACATGTTTAAGGCAACAGTAAAGGAAATTTTACAGTTCATGTATTTGAAACCCCATGAGCAAGTATCATAGAAGAGAACACTGACAGGGACACCATTGTACGCATTTCCAGCACAACAAGCAAAATGCCTCACAATTTCTTCCAAGCTCTGTCTTGGATGTGACTTCCCCCTGCTGGCTGAAGCCTAGTCTGCTAAGACTCAGTAGATTCATGTAATATATGTTAAGTCAGTCTCCTGTGACTACTTTTCAGGGAATATTTATTGGAACTAATCAACCTATATTTTTAATGAATTTTAAGAATATGGAGAAGCAATGGAAAACTGGTTTCTTTAGGGCCTCAAGAGTGGTGAAATACTTTTATTTGTCATGGTATCCACCAAAGGAATGAGATTAATGCTACACAATTACGTTGAACTGAAGTAACACTTCTCTGCATTTGCTTTGATTTCTTGGATCATTTATGAACTCACAAGTCTCATTCATTTATTTGTAGCAAAAGTGATTCATGTTTTATGTTGTTTATATTGACTCTTGTTTGCCATTGAATATCACTAATACACACTGAATCTCAGAGCAATAGATAAATGAAAGAAGTAAAAGCAAAATAACACACAAAGAAGAGAAGACAATGAAACCTAACACATTGACTCATGTATAAGCCTGTAGTGGATATGCATTGGTTTAGTCTGCATGGTATTAATTTCAGTTGAGGGGAAAGCTAATTGGCCATAGTTGGAATCGGGCATGTGGCTTGCAGTCAACATGTAGTTCTCATACATATTTATCCTTGGCCCAGGATGGGCCAATGGGCCAAAGAAATACTTTTCTCTGAGATTTGAATCTTCAATAGTGTCACCCAGTGTGAAAATATTTGAAGCTAATTTATATCAACACTGCTGCCCTGAAGACATTATTCATTCCTGTGTTCCAGTTCTAGAAAGAAGCTCACAAGACCTGGAGTTTTATCTTTGTCTTTGAACATCACCATTGGCTTGCTGAAGTTAGGCAGAATCAGCTTCTGTTACTTGAACCCTGGCTGACACAGACTTAGCACAAATAATATTTCTCCACTTCTTCCCGTATCTCCTTCTCTCTTGATCCTCCCATTATTAGAGCAGACAATCTTTGGATTATAGCAATTTCTTATTTATAATTAGAATTATGATTATTGTTCATTATTTTATGTGTGTGCAAATGTATGTGTTCAAGTATATGTGGTTGACCAAGTAAATAATGGCTTTTTTCTGTAAACATGAAGTTATCTATTTGGAAAGCCATCTCAGGGCTTTTCAAGGCAATAATAATGTTTGCAAAATTATTTCTCCCTATTCCTCAACACACATGCTATATTATTTACTGAATTTCTGAATATAATTTGATCTAGAAAATCTAGATAAAATGAATAGTATGTCACATCTATCCCCTTACTCTTATTTATAGAGAGACAACACAGTTGTTATGTTTTCAAAGATTTTTAAAATCTATTTCATGTTTAAATTAAATATTAGTAGTTAATACAATTTGGAATGTTGTAGGTATTGAATAATATTTGTTACAACAGTGTGTAATTTTCTACTGCACCTAGAGCTGGTGTTGTGTTAGGAAGCTACTTATAAACAGAGACGTTAAAGTCCTTCAAAGTCTCAACTGATCCATGCTGGTCGTAAAGCAGCTTAATCCCTTCTTGTTGACTTGCATCCTACAACAAAATGTTAGGAAAGGACTGGACATAGGAAGTTATGTATTGATAGCATTAACTCACACAAAAAGTAATTAAAACTGCAGGGAGCAGCTAAGTTTGGAGGTAAAAGGAGCCACAAGAACTGAATTTGGTTACTCTCTTGCTTATCCTCCTCCTAGAAAAATAAACAAATTATATTAAATGACAGTTTTCAAACATTGAACAACAGGGAGCACAGAACTGTGAACACAGAGAAAAAGGAAACAAGGTAAGACAAATTTGAACCTACTTAGTGTCTGGAACCAGCTTCTAGCTTATGTCTCAGGAAGGAAAAATCCAACCATAGCACAGAAGAGAGACAGAGATCTGAATTTTTGGAGGCAGTGGGAGGACTGGACTTAGCTAATACTGTGAGACAGTATACCGGAGAAAAGACTGATACACAGAGAGAGAACTGGAGAGATCTGCAGAGCAGTACCCTGGAGTCTTTCTCTTAACAATGATTTGAGCATATGTGAGAGAAAATTTCTTGAAGCTGAAGACTGAACCCCCATAAAGGAATAGGTAAAATAACTTCTGTATACCCAAACATGATATAACAAAGAGAAAGGCAAGACTCATATAAGTCAATTGATTCAAAAACTCATAACTGCATGTCAGTACAAAACGTACCATATCAAGAAAAAAACAGAATACAACACTCAATAGTGTCAATTCACAGTATAAGTCTTCCAATAAAAAAACCAGACATGCAAAGATGTAGGCAATTATAATTAATGATGAAAAAGAAAATTAATAATAGGCACAAACACAGAAAGAATAGAGATTTTAGACCTAGCACATACAGATATTAAAATAGCTATTATAAACATGATTAGATTTAAAAAGGTGTAGGAAAGAGCAAGATAAAATTGGGAGAGGCAATTTGCCATAGATGTTGAGCATTCTAGCATGTTCTTACTGGATATGCCAAGGAAGAAAGGTTCTAATTACTCTTTTCTGAATCATTTCTCAAGGTTACATATGCAGTAAACAACATGGAGTGGAGTTATTATAGATCTCTGCCAAACGGTAGATTCTCTAAACCCAATGTTCCTCTCCTGTAATGAAACCTACTGCATAAGAGGGGTGGATACCTAGGCCCAGGTTCATTTTCCTCTTTGTACTTAGAAAGCATGGAAAACCACCAAGAACATAAAGCCTATGCTACCTCCTGTGCCACGAGTAACACAGCCTTTCATCTTTGACCCAAAAGTTTCATGTCGTCTGCCAGCATTCATGAATGATCATAGTCTAGCTTGTGAATTTGCTATAGACTAAAATCACACACCCTGCACTGCTTTTTTGTTTTTGTTTTTTAACAATTATGGCAAAGGGGTTGGGGTACTTTCACTTTCTGGAAACAGGCCAGGTTAGGGGATATGAGAAGACTCTCTGGCATCTGGTAGAAAATGTTGTTTCTAAGTTGTGGATAAGGCATGAAGGATTAAGGGTTCCCCCTGCTTCACCTGTTAATGAGTGTTTAAAGAATAAACAGCAAGAAATAAAATTGAAACAAGTTGTCCAAATGGTGCTTTGATTTTTGTTTATTTTTTTCTGAGTACAAATAGCAAAGGATGTTATCATGGAATTTGTACAGCAATCATTGGAGCCCCAGGCCAAAGGCAAGGTAGCTGTGGTCATTGAACCTAGGAGTCTCCAGATCTGAAATGAATGATGTCAGCAATAAGGACAGAGAGCATTGGCTAAAATGCAAACATTAGTCGCAGTCAGTCTATTGAGTCCAAGAGGGCAGTTATGAAAAACTTCGGAAATACAAAGCTTTGGCTACTGGCAAGAGTCTACTCTCTCTCTCTCCCTGTCTTTCTCTCTCTCTCTCTCACTATGCTTCCTGATCTCTACTTCCACCTTTACTCCAAACTATGCTTTTTTAAGGCAAAAGCCTAATATTATAGAGAACTTCATGGGGTAGAGGGAAACAAACTTCTATAATTTGCTGGGATATAGGCATCCAAGTCAATATACCATCTAATCCCAAGAGGGGTAGGGTTCTGAGCACAGGAGCAGCTGAGGACACTTTGAACTGAAGGCAGAGCTGCAGCGTGTGAAGGGGCAGAAAGAAAGAACTGCTGCACGGGGCACTTTCCAGAACTAGGAGATGCATAAGGAGCGGGTGGCAACCAGTCCTTTAGTGAGAAACCCAAAAAGCCAGAAAGTTTCCCTTTTCACCCTCCTTCCCTTCTTCCTGCCTCATGCTCTTGACAGAGGTAACATGAGCTCTTAACCACCAGGAACTGTCCATGATAAGTGTTATTTAAAAGTCCTGTTCTTGGTTCAATAAGGAAAAAAAAAAAAGAATCTAGGAATGATCAATAGGTTTTGGTCCACATAAGAATTTATAAAACATTTTAAATTGAATTAAAATGAAATTATAAAACATGAAACTATGTGGTATGCAGTTATGTCACTGCTTAGAATTTTATAACACTAATTTAGAAATAAGTACAAGAACTAAGATAAAGACATGACCACATATAAGTGAAATAAAATACTAAAAACAATAGAGAAAATCAATGAAATCAAAGAGTGATTTTTTAAAAAGATCAACAGAAAATAATAAAATTTTCGCTACAATAACAAAGAAAAAATACAAACCAAAAATAGAAAAGAAATGTAGGATTACTAAAAATCCTACAATTGTATTATTATTTTTATAGTTAATAAAATCATCTATACAGTAAATCCTAAATAATCCACAGAAAATGTTACTAGCAGTGATAAATGAGTTAGGTACGTGACACAATGCTAGTATGTAAAAAGTCAATCATATTAGTATACTCTTAAATAAATAACTGAAAATTAAAAATTTTCAAAATTCTCTATAAAATACTATCAAAGATACCTGGAATACTTAGGAATTAAGAGAAAGATCTGTTAAATATACTGAAACTAAACATATACATTTTTAAGGGTGAATTAAAATAATATACATAATATCTGTCAACCTAAAACTACAAAACATCAATGAGAAAAATTAAAGACTTAAATAGTGAGAAATATTATATCCACAAATTAAACAATTCAATTTTTTTTAATACATACTTTTTATTGCATTTTAGGTTTGGGGGTACATGTGAAGAACATGCAAGATTGTTACATAGGTACACACATGGCAGTGTGATTTGCTGCCTTCCTCCCCATCACCTGTATCTGTTATTTCTCCCCATGCTATCCCT
>CAUYUD010108217.1:0-40808 GCA_963575295.1 Alouatta caraya | reverse complement strand
TGTTTAAGTCTTTAATCCGTCTGGAGTTAATATTAGTGTAAGGTGTCAGGAAGGGGTCCAGTTTCTGCTTTCTGCACATGACTAGCCAGTTTTCCCAACACCATTTATTAAACAGGAAATCCTTTCCCCATTGCTTGTTTTTGTGAGGTTTGTCAAAGATCAGATGGTTGTAGATGTGTGATGTTGCCTCTGAGGCCTCTGTTCTGTTCCATTGGTCTGTATCTCTGTTTTGGTACCCGCATCATGCTGTTTAGATTACTGTAGCCTTGTAGTATAGTTTGAAGTCAGGTAGCGTGATGCCTCCAGCTTTGTTCTTTTTGCTTAGAATTGACTTGGCTATGTGGACTCTCTTTTGGTTCCATATGAAGTTTAAGGTGGTTTTTTCCAGATCTGTGAAGAAGGTCATTGGTAGCTTGATGGGGATAGCGTTGAATCTATAAATTACTTTGGGTAGTATGGTCATTTTCATGATATTGATTCTTCCTAACCATGAACATGGAATATTTCTCCATCTGTTTGTGTCCTCTCTTACTTCATTGAGCAGTGGTTTGTAGTGCTCCTTGAAGAGGTCCTTTACATCGTTTGTTAGTTGTATCCCTAGGTATTTTATTCTCTTTGTAGCAATTGTGTATGGCAGGTTGTTCTTGATTTGGCTCCCTTTAAGTCTGCCATTGGTGTATAGGAATGCTTGTAATTTTTGCACATTGATTTTGCATCCTGAGACTTTACTGAAGTTGCTTATCAGTTGAAGGAGATTTTGGGCTGAGACGATGGGGTCTTCTAAATATTACAATCATGTAGCCTACAAGTAGAGACAATTTGACTTCCTCCTTTCCTAATTGAATACTCTTTATTTCTTTTTCTTGCCTGATTGCTCTGGCTAGAGCTTCCAATACTATATTGAATAGGAATGGTGAGAGAGGGCATCCTTGTCTAGTGCCAGATTTCAGAGGGAATGCTTCCAGTTTTTGCCCATTCATTATGATATTGGCTGTGGGTTTGTCGTAAATAGCTTTATTATTTTGAGATACATTCCGTCAGTACCTAGTTTATTGAGAGTTTTTAGCATAAAGCACTGTTCAATTTTGTCAAAGGCCTTCTCTGCATCTATTGAGATAATCCTGTGGTTTTTGTCTTTGGTTCTGTTTGTGTGGTGAATTACATTTATAGAGTTGCCTATGTTGAACCAGCCTTGCATCCCCGGGATGAAGCCTACTTGATGGTGATGGATAAGCTTTTTGATGTGCTGTTGCAATCGGTTTGCCAGTATTGAAGATTTTTGCATCTATGTTCATCATGGGTATTGGCCTCAAGTTTTCTTTTCTTGTTGAGTCTCTGCTGGTTTTTGCTATCAGGATTGTACTGGTCTCATAAAATCATTTGGGAAGGATTCCCTCTTTTTGGATTGTTAGGAATAGTTTCAGAAGGAGTAGTACCAGCTCCTCTTTGTATGTCTGGTAGAATTTGGCTGTGAACCCATCTGGACCTGGGCTTTTTTTTGTTTGGTAGGCTATTAATTGCTGCCCCAACTTCAGTCCCTGTTATTGGTATATTCAGGGTTTCAGCTTCTTCCTGGTTTAGGCTTGGAAAGATGCAAGTGTTTAGGGATTTATCCATTTCTTCCAGGTTTACTGGCTTATGTGCATAGAGTTGTTTGTAGTCATCTCTGATGGTGGTTTGTATTTTTGTGAAATCTGTGGTGATATCCCCTTTATCGTTTTTTATTGCATCTATTTGATTCTTCTCTGTTTTCTTTTTTATTAATCTGGCTAGCAGTCTATTTTGTTGATCTTTTCAAAAATAACAGCTCCTGGATTTATTGATTTTTTTTGAAGGGTTTTTTGTGTCTCTGTCTCCTTCAGTTCTGCTCTGATCTTAGTTATTTCTTGTCTTCTGCTAGATTTTGAGTTTTTTTTTTGTCTTGCTCCTCTAGCTCTTTCAATTTTGACAATAGTTGTTGATTTTGGATCTTTCCTTGCTTCCCTTGTGGGCATTTATTGTTATATATTTTCCTCTAAATGCTACTTTAAATGTGTCCCAGAGATTCTGGTATGTTATGTCTTCGTTCTCGTTGGTTTCCAAGAACATCTTTATTTCTGCCTTCATTTCATTGTTTATCCAGTCAACATTCAAGAGCCAGTTGTTCAGTTTCCATGAAGCTGTGTGGTTCTGAGTTAGTTTCTGTGTTCTGAGTTCTAACTTGATTGCAATGTGGTCTGAGAGACTGTTTGTTATGATTTACGTTGTTTTGAATTTGGTGAGGAGTGACTGACTTCCAATTATGTGATCAGTTTTAGAGTGGGTGTGATGTGGTGCTGAGAAGAATGTATATTCTGTGGATTTGGGGTGGAGAGTTCTGTAAATGTCTATTAGGTTTGCTTGGTCCAGGTCTGAGTTCAAGTCCTGGATGTCGTTAATTTTCTGTTTTGTTGATCTGTCTAATATTGACAATGGAGTGTTAAAGTCTCCTATTATTGTGTGGGAGTCTAAGTCTCTTTGCAGGTCATTAAGAACTTCCTTTATGTATCTGGGTGCTCCTGTAATGGGCACATCTATATTTAGGATCGTTTAGCTCTTCTTGTTGCATTGATCCTTTTACCATTATGTAATGCCGGTCTTTGTCTCTCTTCATCTTTGTTGGTTTGAAATCTATTTTATCAGACTAGGATCGCAACTCTTCCTTTTTTTTTGCTCTCCATTTGCTTGGTAGATCTTCCTCCATCCCTTTATTTTGAGCCTTTGTGTATCCTTGCATGTGAGATGGGTTTCCTGGATACAGCACACCAATGAGTTTTGGCTTTTTATCCAGTTTGCCAGTCTGTGTCTTTTGATTGGGGCATTTAGCCCATTTACATTTAGGGTTAATATTGTTATGTGAATTTGATCCTGCCATTTTGATGCTAGCTGGCTGTTTTGCCCATTAGTTGGTGCAGTTTCTTCATTGTGTCGATGGTCTTCACCATTTGGTATGTTTTTGGATTGGCTGGTACTGGTTCCTTTCTGTGTTTAGTGCTTCCTTCAGGAGTCTTGTAAAGCAGGCCTGGTGGTGACGAAATCTGAGTAATTGCTTGTTCGTAAAGGATTTTATTTCTTCCTCGCTTATGAAGCTTAGTTTGGCTGGATATGAACTTTAGGATTGCTTTTTTATTTCTGTGAAAAATGATACTGGAATTTTGATAGAGATTACATTGAATCTGTAGATTGCTTTGGGTAGTATGGATATTTTAACAGCCATTAATTATTCCAATCCATGAACATAGGATACCTTTATCTTTACGTTCATTTGTGTCTCTTTTTTCACATCACTGTTTTATAGTTTTCAGTGTACAGGTCTTTTACCTCTTTGGTTAAATTTACCTGAAGTGTGTGGTTTTTTTAAATGCTATTAGAAGTGGAATTGTTTTCTTAATTTCTTTTTCATATAGTTTGTTGTTAGTGTATAAAAACACCACTGATTTTTATATGTTGATTTTGTGTCCTGCAGCTTCCTTTAATTTATTTATTAGTCCTAAAAGGTTTTTCTGGTGGAGTGCTTAGGGTATTCTGTATATAAAATCATATTATCCTCAAACAGGAATCATGCTGATAACATGATCTTATATATAGAAATCTCACATATCTTATATATGTCTCTATATATTATATATATATATTTTATATACCCCTATATATCTCTCTGTATATCTTATATACATAGATATTATGTATCTATATTTTATATACATATCTATATTATATATAGATCTTATATATAGAAAACTTATATCTAGAAGAATGCTTCCCTTCCTGTTTGGATGACTCTTACTTCCATTCCTTGCATAATTGCTTTGGCTAGGACATATACTACTACACTGAATAGACATTGTGAGAGTGGGCATTGTTGTCTTGTTCCTGATCTTAGAGGAAAAGCATTCAACTTTTTACTGTTGAGTACAATTTAGCTGAGGGTTTATCATATTTGGTCTTATTATGTCACAGTACGTTCTTTCTATACTTGTTTTATTGAGAGTTTTTATTATGAAAGAGTGTTGAATTTTGTCACATGCTTTTACTACATCTATTGAGATGATCATACAGTTTTTGTCCTTCATTTTGTTAATATGGTATATGTCATTTATTGATTTATTTATGTTGAGGCATCTTTGCATTCCAGGGATAAATCTCAATCATGATGAATAATCCTTTTAATGTGCCGGTGAATTCAGTTTGTTAGTATTTTGTTGAGGACTTTTGCATCTGTGTTCATCAGAGATAATTGGTATGTAGTTTTTCTTCCTGTAGCATCCTTGTCTGGCTTTGATATCAGGGTAATACTGGCCTCCTAAAATGATTTTAGGAGTATTTCCTCCGCTTTAGTTTTTTAGAAGGGTTTGAAAAGGATTGGTGTTAGTTCTTCTTTAAATATTTGGTAGAATTCAGGTCATCAGTGAAGCCGTCGGGTCCTGGGTTTTCTGTAAAATTTTTTCCCTCAAATTCCTGATATAATCTTTCACTTCTGTCTTTCAGAATTGGTACTGTACCCCCTCACCTCGTTTTTCACAGAGAACATACAGGCTTAAAAAAAATTTGTCAGGTGAGTTTCAGATTTCATGAAAAAAGCATCATGAAGTGACATTGCTTAGATTAGTGTTAAGTTTACAAGAACCTGCCTAGCACCCAGAAAACTCCCAATGACTGATCAATGAGTTTATTTCCTCCCCCAAGGCCTCTTTTTCCACCTGGAAGATAAAATCAAGGCAGGAGTCTTCACCAAGGGTAGCTTTCACCCCTGAGGCTACTGGGCTGGATAACCTGAGTCCTCTGTCCTCTGACTCTCACAGTGGTGCTGCCTCGTCACCTGACCTTGCTTCTAAATTTGAACAGGGTTGTAACCTTGTGGAAACTAGGAAACTAGAACCACTGCCTGCCCTGACCCCCTAGAAAAGCAGATACATGTTGGCACAGAGGATGTTTCCAATGAAGACTTTGTAGTAGTATCTTAAAAGCCTATTTAGTAGCAAATACTAAGTTGTATTTAAACTTTTAGTCTTAAAATACTTTGTAGTAGCAAATAAAGACCAAGAAAATAGTCTTAGGTTGTGAACATTTACAATCTTAGGAATAATTCCAGGTGACATTATTCTTAATTTCTTTTAGATCCTTAATGACTTTTACAGTTCTACTTTCATGCCTAAGAAAAAGTATGACAGTTTATTCAGTGTTTTTTAAAAATTATTTTACAGTAAGTAGGAATGTTTTCTAACATGTAAAAACCTGCAGAAGAAAAAAATAGTTTTTTGTCTCAAACTAGAAATCTGGATTATATTGGTGTCTCCAGAGTCAAAGCTATTAGAAAGCAACAGTGGAGACAACCATATTCATCTTTGGGAGAAATAACTAAAGATACGTATTAAGCTCAGGATGATATCCTAAGTAACTTCACGCAACATATAAGAAGCTTTTAGTTACAGTTAGGCAGAATTCAGAGTTTTAATCTTCGTAATTTTCAATACATGCAAGTTTAATAACTGTCTTCTATAACAATATTTTTAAAGCTTCATGCACCAATTATTGAAGCTGGGTGATGAGAATATAAGGGTTCCCTATACTATACTGTTTATTTTTGTATATGTTTAAGTTTTTTCAGATTTTAACAAAAAACCCACGAACTATAGTAACACCTCATTTGTTCCTTACTGAGTTTTCCAGGTACATTGAAGTTTGTCGAAAGCTTATCATGCCCATGTCGGTCGAAGATCATGACAAACCATTTTCCTCAAGCTTTCTTTAAATCGAGCACTGCGGTGATATTTATGTTGGTTAGATGTCACCATTGTCACTGAGTCTGCGGGCTGCTCACCAGAGTGATGGCTTAGGCCCATGAGTCTGTTCACTTCCCCTAGCAGCCAGTCTGCCTTCCTTCCCTGCAGAAGTGACTTTAGGCAGCCAGACAGCCTTGTCCTCTGAGGTTTTCTGGAAACGCTACATGTTTCTTGAACCTCTTCTCTTTTTCAGTATGCCAGTCTTTTTGTGCAGTCTTTTTGATTGCGGAAGAGACAGGATACATTGAAAACGTGTTGACTTGCTTATCTGTAGGTGAGGTTTATCATATTACTCTTTACACACTATAAAATTCATACTTTTTATTATACAGTTCTATGAATGTTGAAAAAAATCACAAAAATAAAGATAATAGAATTTTCCATCGCTCTAAAAGTTTCTCTGCTCCCCTTCACTCCCCCTACCCCGTCTCTGGAAACCACTGATGTGATTTCTGTAACAACAGTTTTGCCTTTTCAAAATGTCTTACAAATGGTCTCAAAAACTACGTAGCCTTTTGTATCTGGCTTCTTTCACTTAGCACAATGCTTCTCTCTCTCTTTCCCTCTCCCTCTTTCTCCCTGTGTTTCTTTCTTTCTTTTTCTCTTTCTCTCTTTCTCTCTTTCTCCCTCACTCTCACTTTCGCTCTGGCCTTCTCTCCTATCTTTGAGAGGGTCTTACTCACCCAGGCAGAGAGTACAGTGGTGCAATCATGGCTCACTGCAGCCTCAACTTTCTGGGCTCAAGTGATTCTCCCACCTCAACCTCCTGAGTAGCTGGGACCACAGGCATGCACTTCCATGCCCGGCTTCTTTTTTGTAGAGATGGGGGTCCCACTTTGTTGCCCAGGCTGGTCTCAAACTCCTGGGCTCAAATGATCCTCCTGCCTCAGCCTACCAAAGTCCTGGGATTGCAGGTGTGAGCCATCATGGCTGGCCCTTTTGTTGTTGTTGTTAAGCAGTTTTATTTTGAAATAATTTTAGCCTTACAGAAATATTGCAAAAATAGTGCACAGAATTCTCATATACCATTTACCCAATTTCCTCTAATTTCGCGTCTTACCTAACTAGAGTGCAATGATCTAAACTAGGACAAGTACTATACCTTGACATTTATTTATACAGTACTAGTAACTGATTTATAGGCTTCATTCAAATTTTGCCAGTTGTCCCACTAATGTCCCCTTTCAGATCTTGAATCCAACCCAGGATCCCACATAGCATTTACTTGTCATGTCTCATTAGGACCTGGGACAGTTCTCCCGTTCTTATCTTTCAGAACTTTGATACTTTTCTGAAGAGTAATGGCCAGTTTTGCTGTAGAGCGTGTAGAATGTCCCTCAGCTTGAGTTTGCGTTTTCTTATAACTAAATTGCAGTCATGAATGCCACACGGGTGATGCCTTGCCCTTCTCATTGCATCATATGAGGAGGTGGGTGGAGTTGCCATGTCTTATTACTAGTAATGTTAACTGTGATCATTTGGGTAAGGTGGTAGCTGCCAGATTTTCTACTATAAAGTTTTTATTGCATAACACTTAACAAATTTTTTTTTTTTTGAGATGGAGTCTTGCTCTGTTGCCCAGGCTGGAGTGCCATGGCACAGTCTCTGCTCGCTGCAACCTCTGCTTCCTAGGTTCAAGCGACTCTCCTGCCTCAGCCTTCTAAGTGCCTGGGATTACAGTCACTTACCATCACACCTGGCTAATTTTTGTATTTTTAGTAGAAATGGGGTTTCACCATGTTGGTCAGGCTGGTCTCGAACTCCTGACATCGTGATCCACCCGCCTCGGCCTCCCCAAGTGCTGGGATTGCAGGCGTGAGCCACAGCACCCAGGCTGCGTAACACTTTTAAAAATTCATTCATGCTGTTGAATGTATTAGCAGTTTGATCTTCTTATTGCTGAAGAGTCTTCATGGTATGGATAAACCACAATTTGTTTACCCATTTGTAAATTCATGGACATTTGGTTTGCTTCTAGTCTTGGGCCTGGCACTATCCGATAGGCCTTGGTGTTCTGTTGAACATAAAAACCATGTCACAGAGCACCAGTTATCAGACAGGGCCACTCTGTGACCACGATGGGTCAGGACAAGAACAAGGCCACTCTGAATCATGTCTGAATCAGGACAGAAACAAAAACATTGTTGAAGCCACAAAAATGACCAAACATCCTCCCATGCCGCTACCATGAGGGACTGCTGCTTCTCAACCACTCATGGTTTTAGCCTCACTTCCTTCCACCTTTTAGATAAGATCCATTACAGCATGCAATCCAGAACATCCAATCCAGGTTCCGTGAACCTCTCCCCAACATGGCCTAACCCAAGCCAAATCCTCTAATAAATCCATTCCCGGTTCCCAGCAGATGCTGCAGTTCTTCATGGCGTGTTCTCTTGCAAATTGTTTGAGTACAAGTGTGTTCCTTGGACTGGAAGGCACTGACAATCCAAACAATATATAAATACATATATTGAAAATCCTTGCTCAGCTCTAGGCTCCTTACATAGCGTTTCCGAGCCTACACTCCATTCTTGTACTAACTTCTTGTGAATTTTGTTTTGTTTTTTTAAAGCGAATGCAAGTAAGTTAAAGTATATTCTTTTATCCCCTCGCCTTTCTGTTACAAAATATAATTGTGGTAAAACACATGTAACAAAATTGAGCATTCTAACCATTATTAAGGGTACAGTTCAGTACATTCACATTGTTGTGCAACTAATCCCCTCAGTTCATTTCATCTTGTAAAACTGAAGCTCCATACTCATTATTTTTAAGTATAGTATGTGTCCTGTAAACTTAACCCTTTGTTAGTGTTGAGTTCCATGAGTTTTAAAAGATACAATCATGTAACCACCACCATAATCAAGATAAAGGACAATACTATTGCCTCCCACAAAAAAAAAAAAAATCCTGCATGGCTCCCCCCACCACCCTTTTATTTGTATTTTCGAGACGAAGTTTTACTTTTGTTGCCCAGGCAGGAGTGCTAATGTCATGATCTTGGCTCACTGCAACCTCTGTCTCCCAAGTTCAAGTGATTCTCTTGCCTCAACCTCCCAAGAATCTGGGGTTACAGGTGCCCACCACCATACCTGACTAATTTTTGTGTTTTTAGTAGAGACAGAGTTTCATCATATTGGTCAGACTGGTCTCGAACTCCTGACCTCAGGTGATCTGCCTGCCTTGGCCTCCCAAAGGGCTGGGATTATAGACATGAGCCACTGCGCCCGGCCCACATACCCCTTTATATTCACTCCTCCCCATTCTGCCTACCACTGTTACATTTCCTGCCCTCATAGTTTTGTTTATTCCAGAATGTCATGTAAGTAAAAACATATGTACATTCTCTTTTATAGCAGCCATATTGCATATTGTGAATGTGCCATTGTTTATTGATCTCAGTCCCTGACAGCTGGACACTGAGGTTGTTTCTCGTCTTTTGCTGTTAACTGCATGGTCTTATCTGTTATCTGTGGATACATCATTTTGCATGTGTGCAGGCCTAACTGTGGACAGAATTTCCAGACTTGGAATTGCTGGGTCAGAGGGAAAATGTGTTTATAATTTTGATAGTTTGTTCTCCAGAGGGATTATATCATTTGAGAAACGTGTTTTTCATATCCACAGATCAACCCTTCCCCTTCCCCTTCCCCTACCCCTGCCCCTGCCCCTTCCCCTTCCCTTTTCTTTCCTTTTGAGACAGAGTCTCACTCTGTCACCCAGGTTGGAGTGCAATGGTGTGATCTCAGCTCATTTCAACCTCCACCTTCCAGTTGAAGCAATTCTTCTGCCTCAGTCTCCTGAATGGCTGGGATTACAGGCATCCACCACCATGCCTGGCTAATTTTTGTATTTTTAATAGAGAAAGGGTTTCGCCATGTTGTCCAGGCTGGTCTCAAACTCTTGACCTCAAGTGATCCAACCCGCCTCGGTCTCCCAAAGTGCTGAGATTACTGGCATGAGCCACTGCACCTGACCAGTATCCACGGTTCTTTAATCCTCAATTCTGCCAGCCATTTGGCTCACTAGATGGAAGTCAGCTCTGCCAGTTACCAGTGTCATTGATCCAAATGTTGTCTTTCTCTGTGTTTGTTTTCCTTTTATAAAATTCCTCAGATATAGACAAAGATTTACTGAATGTGCCTTAATATCTACAAGTTTCTTTGACACAATGTCACCTTAATACTATTTGTTGTCACAATACACTTCTTCCCTTCAGAGTTTAGTTCTCAGTTAGAAATTACATTCTCATAGAAACTGTACTTTGAGCTCGGCGCAGTGGCTCGTGCTTATAATCCCAGCACTTTGGGAGGGCTAGGTAGGTAGATGGCTTGAGCTCAGGAGGTCAAGACCAGCCTAGTCAACATGGTGAAGCCTTGTCTCTACCAAAACTACAAAAATTAGCCAAGCATAGTGGCACGTGCCTGTAGTCCCAGCTACTGGGGAGGCTGGGATGGGAGGATCGCTGGAGCCCTGGAAGTCATCAGTAGTGGGCTGTGATCACGCCACTGTGCACCACTGCACTCCAGCCTGGGTGACAGAGCAAGGTCCTGTCTGAAATATAAGAAAGAAACTGTACTTTGACCACAAGTTCAGAGACTAGTGGTGGTTTTCATACCATTTTTTTTTTTTTTTTTGAGACGAAGCTTTTGTTCTTGTTGCCCAGGCTGGAGTGCAGTGGTACAATTTTGGCTCACTGCAACCTCTGCCTCCGGGTTCAAGCGATTCTCCTGTTTCAGCTTCCCAAGTAGCTGGGATTATGGGCATGTGCCACCACTCCCAGCTAATTTTTTGTGTTTAATAGAGACAGGATTTCACCATGTTGGTCAGACTGGTCTCAAACTTCTGACCTCAGGTGATCCAGCCACCTCAGCCTCCCAAAGTGTTGGGAGTACAGGCGTGAGCCACAACGCCTGGCCACATACCTTTTGAAAAGCAGCAAGTTTTCAAATGAATTCTCACATCTAACCTTTTCACATGCATTTTAGTGGTCCTCAAACTTGAGTAGTTACTAGAAGCACCTGGAAATAGATGATGGGGTCTACCCTCAGCGTTTCTGATTCAGCAGATCTGGGTGGAACCAGAGGTTGCATTTCTAACAAGATTTCAGGTGATGCCGATGCTGCTGGTCTAGGGAACACCCTTTGAGAAGCACTGCTCCAAGGCACCTCTGCATATCCTGGGAGCATTTGAGAACACAAATGGAAAACAGCCAGTTTAGAGGATGATCCGTTACAAAGATTTTCTTAAAGGATGTTCATGTATGTGTGGCATGTGTGTATAATATACACAATGTGTTTCATAATGTAGAAAACATATATACTTATACATATTTCTGTATCTAAAAACATTTGCTGATTGTTTCTATAATATTTGTTTTTGTGATTTTTCTAAAGCCTACCTCAAGCATTAGAACTACAAACAAACCCTGATGCGACTTCTCCAGGTTGTCCCAAGTCGGTTGATTTCCCAGCTGCATTGTGGCCTGAAGCCTCCAGCCTCCACACGAAACCGGATTTGCCTGAAAATGGCTCGGCCAAGTTCAAGTAAGTCATTCTTAGCCATCGCCTCACCTGTGGCCGAATGTGAAGTACCCGAAAGTCCTACACTTGTATATCTGTATCAAATTAGGTGTTGAGCAAGATTTTGGAGAAAGCCACCCTGTCCTCTTCTCTTTTAGGGCACCCCTTCTAGGGCGCCTTCAGAGCCTGTCTTCTTAATACTCACGTTAAGTCCATCGAGGACATTTTGTGGCTTCTGCCAGAATATTTGCATTTAAGCTTTTGACACATGTTTTGTACTTTAAAGTCCTTATCTCTCTGCAGGGGAGGAAAACTGGTGATTGTCCTATAGGGCAGTGTGAGATTAAATTTTCTCCTGGACAGAAATATTTTGTAGCTCTACCTGGGAGAAACCTACAGATTAACCTATCTGGGCCCTGAGTCTATAGGAATATAAAGTCTCACAAATGTTTATAATTCAGTGATTCTTAGGTGGACCTGTTTAACAGTGCTTCAGAATGAAACTAAAAGGCCAAACTGAATTCTTTTTGCTTCATTTTCAACTTTTGGATAACGTTTCTGCTCAGGGATAATAACTCCTGCTTCCATTTTGCCTCAGGAATGGAAAAGAACCGAAAGATCCCAGTTCCACTCCACTGCACCTCCTGTTGGTGTGCCCAGCTGTGCAGAGCGGGCTGCTAGAGTCTGTGGCGGGATGCAGAAGTGTGTGCCTGACCTTGGATAAAGGCAGGCCGCTGACATTTGAAACCACAAAACATGCTGGCATGTTTTCCTTTAGCCATTGGGAAATGGCTTTTTTTTTTTTTTTTTTTTTTTTAAGAATTTATACCACATTAAAATTACTTTATTTTACGTCCTGTTTTCTAAGAGCCAAACACAGGTTGACTTTTAAAATTTGTTTCTAAAAGTCACCTTAAGGGGTACCTTAGTAGAAGTCACTCTGACCAGCCTGACCAACATGGAGAAACCCTATCTCTAATAAAAATACAAAATTAGGCAGGCATGGTGGCACATGCCTGTGATCCCAGCCATTCAGGAAGCTGAGGCAGGAGAATTGCCTGAACCCGGGAGGCAGAGGTTACAGTGAGCTGAGATTGCACCATTGCACTCCAGATGGCAAGAGCAAAACTCTGTATTAAAAAAAAAAAAGTCACTCTGACCTAGAAATATATTCATCAGGACGATGACAGTTTCTATTTGGGATAGAAAGGACCTTTAGGACTAGAGGAAGTTTTAGGGATAGGTTTTGAAGTCCTTAAGGATGTTCCTATGGGTTGAACCTAGACGTTTTTTATTAAGCATCTTGTTCTTTCAAGAGATTACATCAGATTAGAAACTGGAATCCACCCAGATCAAGTCTGTGATTTTTCCAAATGCTTCCTGTTTGGACAACATTAGTCTGCCTGTAGTAGGCCTTATCTGTCTGCTGATAGATAGCAGCCTGTCTCGGGAAGGGATGTGAGTTCAGGTAGGGCTTTAGCGTGATTGCTGGGGTAGTTGGGTTAGTTGCACCTCACGAGAATGGCGTGTTGTGACTCTCCTAATTTGTCTTAGCCTTATGTTGCCAATACATGAATGAAGCCCGAGAGGAAAAAGCCTACTCTTCCTCTGAGTTCACTTTTACCAGGAGTCCATGGTAGGGAAGAGAATAAGGAAAGGTGAGGAGAGGCTGAGCCCTTATTAACAGTCTCTGTCCTAAGCTGGGCAGAGTGTGTGGCTCTGGGCTTAGGAGGACCAGGAAGTCCCATTCCTGCTTAGAGGGAGTCAACCATACATGAGAAACCAGTAGGATTCCCCTTATGGCTGGGATACAAAATGAGGCCACGTTCCCTTTAATATTCAAGTTCACCATCTCCAAGCCCCCATCCTGCTGTCTTTCTTGCAGGCTTCCTGCCTGTCACTGGTTCCATCTATCATGGGAGGGTTAGCTTCCCCTCATTCGTTCAGTCCAAGGGTTAGCCTTGGTTGCCATTCTTTCAAGAGAGGAAGGCCGGGAAGCCAGCTTAGTCAACTGAGGAATGCAGTTCCACGTTTGCTGGAATCCTTAGTGCTTTAACACAGCTTGGCCATCCTTGGAAGATCTCCATATCTAGGGTGGGGCATTCCCTGCTTCAGTGTCTTGGGCCTGCAGGGGGCAGTGAGATACAGCACTCATTTCTTCAGGGGTAGGGCAGAAAAGGGGCTCTCTCTTCTCCTCCTGGCAGCTTATGTTCAATGCTGTACCGCTTAATTCTGGCTTTCCAAGGCCATAGCGCTTACCTAACTTACAAGGGCCTGCAGAGATGTAGTGTCTGGGAGAAAAGGGGAGACAAGCTGTGTCCCAGCCTTTTGCCAGTTTCTGCTGCCCAGTAGAAACAATGGCAGCTCCCCCATCATGAGTTCCAAGTCTGACTCCTGCTTCTTGTTCTGGGAGGAGAAGATTTGTTTCAGGGGAAAACATCCCACCTTATGATCCATGTAAAGTGCTTGGCATAGCACTTGGGGTACAGGGAGCCCTCACCATCGTAGCTGCTGCCCCTGTGGGTCTGTGTTCTGGCAGGAGGCTGCCTGGAGTTCTAGGACGGCAGGGTGAGCCCTGGTCTGTATCCACAATTACTTCCTCTAGTGTTACTCTCTGTGCTCAGTTCCCTTTGCTACCCCAAGTCTCTGGCAGTGTCCTGTTGAAAAGTTTGGCTCTTATTTGAGTTGTCAAGAAGGTCGGGTGTCCTCATATAAGGCCCTTGTCCTCTCCTTCAGTTGCTGTCTGAGGGAAGCTGAAATTAGCAAGATCCCCAAAGGAAAGGTGAATTTAGGGAGGAAGGATAGGCTTTGTGGTACAGTGGGCCTCAACTCAGCACTCACACAAACATACAAGCTTGTTTTTACTTTTATGAAGGAAGATGGATTCCTTCCCACTAGGCTTTTTTCTTTTCTTTCTTTTTTTTTTTAATAGAGTATCTCTGTCGCCCAGTCTGGAATCCAGTGGCGCAGTCTTGGCTCACTGCAACCTCTGCCTCCCTCGGAAGCTGTTCTTCTGCCTCAGCCTTCCGAGTAGCTGGGATTACAGGTGCCCACCAACATACCCAGCTAATTTTTGCATTTTTAGTAGAGACGAGGTTTTACCATCTTGGCCAGGCTGGTCTCGAACTCCTGACCTTGTGATCCACCTGCCTCTGCCTCCCAAAGTGCTGGGAATACAGGTGTGAGCCACTGTGCCCAGCCCCTACTAGGCTTTTTTTAAACTTCATAAAATCCCTGCTCTAGGGAAGGCACTACTGTGTACCTCAAAGAGCCAAGGAAACTGAGGGTGGAAAAAGCTAAGTAATTTGCATAATATCACACATTTTGTTGGGAGGCAGAGCTGAAATGCAAAGCCAGCTTTGTGTGCCCAAAACCTCTACTTCTTTAAAATATTGTACACTCACCTAGCAGGCCTCATGGGATGGTGTCTTTATGGTACAGGCATTGATGTTTGTTTGTCTTAAAGTATGATTTCACACTGGGTCAAATTTCAAGATACAGACAATTGATATGGTATACAAATGTCCAAATGGTACACTGTATTGATAAAGATTTTATTCTGTTTAGATATGGCAGATTTTCGGAAGTGTTTTGCAAAATCAAAGCACATAGTCATCATCTCAGGGGCCGGTGTTAGTGCGGAAAGTGGTGTTCCAACTTTCAGAGGAGCTGGAGGTTATTGGAGAAAATGGCAAGCCCAGGTTAGTAATGTTTCCAGAACCTTAAAAGCCTCTCTCGAATGAAACCCTAACAGAGTTTGACTCAGATCCTATACCGAACTCTGAAACCTGGGGGAAATGTTTTGGAAGTTAACACTGACCCTATTGTCCCATTGCTTTTGGCATAAACACAAAGTTCCTATGATTAAGATGAAATTTAAGTAAGGCTGCTACTTTCCTTTTTAGATATGTATAGATTGCATTTATTCAGATAACAGTTTCTCCTAATAATTGTGTTAAAGTGAAATCAGAAAACCTTGGTTAGCATCATTCGTTACTTTTCTAAAGTTATTGAACTTAAGTATGACATAAAGTTTCTTTTCATGTTAAAACTAATGTTGATTATTGAAGGATTAGGGTTCGATATTCAAAAATCTATAGGCAAGCCTTCAGAATGTAAGTTCTGTGAAGGTGTGGATTTTTTTAATTCAATTTTTTTTAGATCTAATATACATAAAAGTCACCAATTTTAAGTGTACAATTTAATGAGTTTTAACAAGTCGACATAGTTTTATAGCCAGCACCATAATCACAATGTAGAACATTTCTGTCCCTCCAGAACATTCCCTCATGGCCCTTTGTAGTCTGTGCTGTCCCATCCCACTGGCTCAGGAAATCCCTAGCTTTAGAGGACAAGGAATTGTTTATTTGTTTATGAGATGGAGTTTTGCTCGTTGCCCAGGCTGCAGTACAATGGCTTGATCTCGGCTCACTGCAATCTCCACCTCCCAGGTTCAAGTGATTCTCCTGCCTCAGCCTCCCTAGTAGCTGGGATTACAGGCGTGCACTGCCATACTCTGCTAATTTTTGTGTTTTTAGAAGAGACAGGGTTTCACCACATTGGCCAGGCTGGTCTCGAACTCCTGACCTCAGGATCTGCCCTGCTTGGCCTCCCAAAGTGGTGGGATTACAGGCGTGAGCCACCACACCAGCCTCTGTTTGTTTTATTCCTTGCACTGTCTCCAGCTCCCAGAACTCTGGCACATTATAGGTGCTTAATAGATTTTCGTTGGTTGAACGAAAACAGTCATAAATAAATACTGCAATACATGTCTTCCGGGGTTAGTAGCTTATTTCTCGTTGAATGCAGAGTTCATGAACCTGCCCCTTCCTTCTTCTGAACAGCTGAGGCTGGCAGATGTTTGAGTGTTTTGCCTCCTGCCTTCTGCCCTCTATGTGAAGGGTGGGAGTTGTTACCTTAAAGGTGAAGTGGGGGAGAAAAGAGAGCAGAGAACATTAGGGGTCAGCAAGAAAGAGGAACCACAGGGCAGTCCCTTGATTAGCAGCAGAGGGTGGGAGGTCAGAGAGTGTAGGAGGAGCTCGGAAGAGGGGCGCTTAGCTGTGTTCAAAAAAGCTCAGAGTTTGTGGACAAAGCATAGAAGTAGATAGTATGTATTTGATTCCAACCTCCTTCCAAGGACACCTGTGGACGTGTTCGTGTACCACCTATAAACTGCTCCCGGCCGTGTGTTCTACATGGAGAGCAAGCCCCTCATGTGGCAAAGGCTGACATTGCCCCCAAGCAGAGGGGCCTTTACAGTAGAATGAAATGCACATGTGTTCAATGTAGGAAGCATCTCCTTGGTAGAGAAGCCATGCTTCTTTTTTAAATTAACATTATTGAGGCAGGATTTCCTTAGAATAAAATGCACCCGTGTGCATTGTGTGTACAGTTTAATGAGTTTTGACAGGTGCATGTATCCGTCTCACACTCCCACCTCCACTGTCAAGAAACAGAACGTTTCAGTCCTTGCTGCAAGTTCCCTATGCCTTTCCCTGCCAGCTCCCAGCTCAACCTCTACGCGGCTCCTTTTTTAGAAAGGAGGTTTGTCTCTCCTAGAACCATATCTAAAGTATATGTATTTTATCTGTTCTGTTTATATATAATATACACTTTTTATGTGTAGTTGTGTTTAGTTGTGTGTATAGTTGCATGTATGTGTAGTTGTGTATGTATGTAGATGTGAGTAGTTGTGTGTATATTAACAGATATACGTAGTCGTGTATGTTTAGTTGTGTGTATGTTGTGTAATTGTGTGTTTAGTTGTGTGTGCACTTGTGTGTGTATGTAGATGTGTATAGTTTTCTGTGTGTGTTTAGTTGTGTGTATGTTTAGTTGTATGTATGTTTAGTTGTGAGTATACACTTGTGTGTATGTAGATGTGTGTAGTTGTGTATGTTGTGTGCAATTGTGTGTATGTAGATGTTTGTAGTTGTGTTTATATTTAGTTGTGTGTGTGCAGTTGTGTGTATGTAGATGTGTGCAGTTGTGTATGTTTAGTTGTGTGTGCAGTTGTATGTAGATGTGTATTAGTTGTGTTTGTGTGGTTGTGTATGTGCAGTTGTGTGTGTGTGTAGATGTGTATAGTGTGTGTAGTTCAATGTATGTGCAGTTGTGTGTATGTGTGTATAGTTGTATGTAGTGTGTATGTTTAGTTGTGTGTATGTAGTATGTATATGTGTAGCTGTGTATGTTTAGTTTGTGTTGTGTGTGTGCAGTTGTGTGTGAATATAGATGTGTTTAGTTTGTTTAGCTGTGTGTATGCAGTGTGTATGTAGATGTGTGTAGTTTTATGTGTGTTTAGTTTGTGTAGTTGTATTAGTTGTTTGTGTGTATAGTTTATGTATGTGTGTTTAGTTGTGTGTATGTGTTTAGTTGTATATATTTAGTTGTGTGTTTGTATGTTTAGTTGTGTATAGTTTGTGTGCAGCTGTGTGTGTAAATTTATGTAGTTTGTGTAGTTGTATATGTGTGTTTAGCTGTGTGTGTGCAGTGTATATGTAGATGTGTATAGTTGTGTGTGTGTTTAGTTTGTGTATGTAGTTGTGTGTATGTGTGTAGTTGTGTGTGTATGTTTAGTTGTGTGTGTAGTTATGTGCAGTTGTGTGTGTAGATGTGTGTAGTTTGTGTAGTCATGTTTAGCTGTGCGTGTGCAGTGTTTAGATGTGTTTAGTTGTGTGTGTGTTTAGTTTATGTGTGTAGTTGTGTATATGTTTAGTTGTGTGTATGTAGATGTGGTTGTGTGTATCTTTA
The DNA here is from genome assembly GCA_963575295.1 of Alouatta caraya. NCBI lineage: Eukaryota > Metazoa > Chordata > Mammalia > Primates > Atelidae > Alouatta > Alouatta caraya. The sequence continues at coordinate 22,732 of CAUYUD010108217.1, read as the reverse complement.
GTGTGTGTGGGGTTGTATATGTGTAGTCATGTGTATGTCTAGTTGTGTGTATGTGTATGCAGTTGTGTGTGTATGTAGATGTGTGTAGTGTGTACGTATGTTGAGTTGTGTGTTGTATGTTTAGTTGTGTCTATAGTGTGTATGTTGAGGTGCGTGCCTGTAGTTGTATGTTGTGTGTGTAGTTGTGTATATGTATTTTGAGTTGTGTATGTGTAGTTGTACATATGTATGTTGTGTGTGTAGTTGTGTTGCGTGTATAGTTGTGTATATGTATGTTGAGTTGTGTATGTGTAGTTGTACATATGTATGTTGAGTTGTGTGTAGTGTGTATGTATGTTGTTATGTGTGTGTAGTTGTATGTGTATAGTTGTGCATATAGTTGTGTGTATGTATGTTTAGTTGTGTGTATAGTTGCATGTGTATAGATGTGTGTAGTTGTGTGTGTGTGTAGACAGCCATAGCTATAGTTATAAAAACTGAGTTTCTCAACCATGGTCATTAGACCTCAATGGGCATTTTGCATTTTATGTTGTTCCTGGGTGTAGGTCAAAATGAGATACAATTCATATGTTTTAGAGCTCCTTGAAAAAGGGGATTTGACCCAAAATACCTTCCTGCATATTACTTTACTTCATGTTCACAGCTTATTTGGGGGAGAATGGGATAGATTGCATCCTCCCTGCCTTGTCACTAAGGAAATTGATTTCTCCAAGGTCCCAGGGCAGTCCCAGGATGGGGACATAGGCTGGTACCCAGGCCCTGCCATGTGGCATCTGCCACACTGTTTGAACCTAGTGCTTCAGCCTCCAGCCTGCACCCTCCCAATGCTGCTTGTTTCTGCCTTAGGGAGGAAGGGCCTGTGCCCAGGGTTCAGCATCCTGGCTGCCTCTGCCTCCCTCACTCCCACCTCCTCTCCCACCCCCAGGACCTGGCGACTCCCCTGGCCTTTGCCCACAACCCATCCCGGGTGTGGGAGTTCTACCACTACCGGCGGGAGGTCATGGTGAGCAAGGAGCCCAATGCCGGGCACCGTGCCATAGCAGAGTGCGAGGCCCGGCTGGGCAAGCAGGGCCGGCGAGTCATGGTCATCACCCAGAACATCGATGAACTGCACCGCAAGGCTGGCACCAAAAACCTTCTGGAGATCCATGGTGAGGTACCCCCAGCCTCATGTTCAGGGAACCAGCTTTAGAACACCTGGCCTGCCATTTCAGCATCACCTCTGTTGGCTTCCCTCCCTCCCTGCTGGACAACCATCTCGTCCTTTAGGATGCTGTGGCATTTCCTTCTGGGACATGTTAGTGCCCTGTGGTACCTGGGCAGCTGCCTTTGGCCATGGGAGGAGCCCCGACCCACTGACATTAGTCACTTGGCAGTTCTTACATCCTCACTGCTCAGTGTGGTCTGAGAGCCAGCAACGTTTGGCATCCCGTGAGAGCTTGTTAGAAATGCAGAATTTCAGGCCCGATCAGACCCACCAAATCAGAATCTGCATTTTCCCATGAGCCCACATGGCCGAAGTGCCTTTTACACTGGAAGAACGCTGGGCTGCACAGCTGCGTGACCCCTGCCTCTGTAGAGGGGTGCGGTGCTGTGAGACAGTGGCCTCTCTGAGCCGAGGAACAGAAGGCCTGGCCCATTGGACAGCCGGAGCTTGAGCAGGATCGGGCAGGGGCAGGCTATAGCATCTGGGGGTCTCCTCTCCCTCTCCCTTCGCTCTGGTGGACACTCCCCAGTGAGACTGTGCTTCTGCCTCACCCTGGAACCTCAGGGAGCTGCCAGCTCTGTGCCGGGCACTGCAGCAACCTCACCTAGTCTATGATGTCAGTGGAGTTTGTCTTGGGTCCCTATGGCCTCCTTCCTCTGTCCTGGGTGACCCCTGACCTCTTAACTCTGTCTTCTGGCTCCTCCCTTGTTTGCTGTCACCCTAAATCTAATACATCCATTCTTCCACAGTCATAATGAGCAAACGAGGGTTTCTCCCAAAGCCACTTGCATTTAAAGAGTTTGCATTCAAATCCAAGAAATGCATTTCTTATATTTTAAGAATTTATTTCTCTTAATTTTATTTTTTTTTGAGATGGGGGTTTCATTCTTGCCCAGGCTGGGGTGCAGTAGCCTGATCATAGCTCATTGCAGCCTTGAACTCATGGTATCAAGGGATCCTCCCACCTCAGCCTCCAGAGTAGCTGGAACAACAGGCCCGTGCCACTATGCCCAGCTAATTTAAAAAATTTTTTTTTGTAGAGACTGTGTCTCACCATATTGTCCAGGCTGGTCTCGAACTCTTGGCCTCAAGTAATCCTCCCTTCTCAGCCTCCTGAAGTTTTGGGATTACAGGTGTGAGCCACTGTGCCAGCCAAGAATGCATTTCTAAGTGTAGAATTTCCAGAGGCAGTGCACCAGCGGCGGGTGTTTGTTTTTGGGTGTGTGTGGTGAAGCTGCCTGCTTTTACTTAGGTCACCCTGATAAAGACAGGGAGACACTACTCACTTCGACCCTGTTTTCTTTTGTGTGCCAGGAACAGTCAGCCACCTATTAACTGAACATCTTTTTGGTACCTACATCTGCTGGGTCTGAGCTACTTTCCACATTGCCTCTGCTCATTTCCCTGCAATGTCAGAATGTGGGCTAGTCATCGGCATAAAACGGAGATGACAATGCCTATTTTACAGAATTGTTGTGAAGGTTAAATAAGATCATACATACATGTTAGGACTTTTTTTTTTTTTTTAGTTTCAAATGATGAGAACTCTCTTCTAACCTAGATTAAAAAAAAAAAAATCAATGGCATCTTCTGTCTGATGAAGGTTTTTTTTTTTTTTTTTTAACATGCATCATGTTTTTAATGTGGCACTTAGGATATAATATGCCTAAACCATGATATACTGTGTTATTATCCTTTAGAATTGTTATTTTATACTTAGAGAAAGAGCTTATTAAAACTTAGACACCTTCATTTTATCTTTCCAGGCATACATAAAGTATGAGTATAATAAACTGGTCCAAATATTTCTCATTATCTAGCTCTTCTGAGTTGAGCTAGTTTCTCTATTGAGCTGCTTTTGTATAAAAGATTCAAGCTTTCTGAAATCAAAGTTAAGATTTTGTAAACATATCCGACACTATCGAACCTTTATTAGTCCTATCAATAAATCATGCCCTTAGATTTAGGTCAAGCTCCCTCTACCCTGTTGGCCACTTCTGCCCACTCGAACACCACTCCAGGGTCATCTGGCAGCACAGTAGTCAGGGAGTTAGTTATTTATCCTCCAGATTATAAATCCTTGAGGGCATATGCTCTTGACTGGCTTAAGAGTACTACATGGCTCTCTGTTTCCCATGGAAGCTAGGGTAGGCCCATTTGCTAAACTGAAGTATGGCTCAGTGTGGCGGTGCACACCTATGGTCCCAGCTACTCAGGAGACCAAGGTGGGAGGATTGCTGGAGCCCAGGAGCTGGAAGGTGCAGTGAGCTCTGATCGTACTACCACACTCCAGCCTGAGTAACTGGATGAGACCAAAAAATGAAATGAAGTATGTCCCTTTTAGACACGGAGACGATTGCTCTTGATTATCCTAAATTCTGGACTTGCTTCATATGTATTTTTCAGGTAGCTTATTTAAAACTCGATGTACCTCTTGTGGAGTTGTGGCTGAGAATTACAGAAGTCCAATTTGTCCAGCTTTATCAGGAAAAGGGTAATTACACCACACTACAGAATAAGTATATGTTGTTTTCTCCTTTTGGTTGAATATAAATGTGAGGAAATTGAACATTCATCAAAGATTCCCATGGATATTTATAAAAAATAAGACTAAATACAAGGCTGGGTGCAGTGGCTCACACCTGTAATCCCAGAACTTTGAGAGGCCAAGGCGGGAGGATTGCTTGAGTTCAGGAGTTCAAGACCAGCCTGGGCAACATAGTGAGACACCTGTCTCTACCAAAAAAAAATATGAAAATTAACTGGGTGTGGTGGCACATGCATGTAGTCCCAGCTACTAAGGAGGCTGAGGTGGTTGGGTTATTTGAGCCTGGGAAGTTGAGGCTGCAGTGAGCCGAGATCATGCCACTGTACTCAGCCTGGGTGACAGAGGGAGACCCTATCTCAAAAAAACCAAAAAACAAAAAAGACTAAATATAGCCATGTGATAAAAGAAATATTTTGCTCACAACTTATAGTGTTAAGTGAAAACCACAGGGTCCTGAACTTGTACAATGTGATCCCAGCTTTGTATTAAAAACACACACACACACACACACACACACACACACACACACACACTCTCTCTCTCTCTCTCTCTCTCACACATACACACAATGAGTTTGTATATCTGTATATAGTTAAAATACAACAAATGTTAATAAGGAATATCAGGAGTGGTGGGATTATGGGTAATTTTTAATTTCTTCTTTATATCTTTTTGATTTTTCCAACATTTCTATGATGAACATGTACTATTATTACAATGAGGAAAAATTTGAGGGTAGACCCAATATTGAGAAAAATTCCGCTGAGCCATTTTAAAACAGTGTAAATTGTATATGACTATATAATGTGATTGCAGAGGATACAAACGATGATGATATATAAAGGTAAACGTGAAGCTCCCCTGAGCACACCCAGCCACTCCAGCCCTTCCCACACATGAATTTCCTCACTGGCTTTACAACCAGTGGTGATTTTTTTTTTTCTGAGACAGAGTCTTGCTCTTTTTCTCAGGCTGGAATACAGTGGTACAATCACAGCTTACTGCAGCCTCCACCTTGTGGGCTCAAGCAATCCTCCTGCCTTAGCCTCCCAAGTAGCTAGGACTACAGGCATGCACCACCACACTGAGCTAATTTTTGTATTTCTGGTAGAGATGGAGTCTCACGATGTTGCCCAGGCTGGTCTTGAACTTCTGGCCTCAAGCAGTCCTCCCGCTTTGCCCTCCCAAAGTGCTAGGATTCCAGGCATGAGCCTCTATGCCCAGCACCACTGGAAATTAATGGCTTGGGGACCTTCCTTCTAATGCCCTTCCAAGTGATCATGTATTACTGAGGAGTTTTATATCACTTACTGCCAGGCAAATATACAAACTGAGTTATTTTATTTCTTTATTTTTTGATTATGCCAATAACAATCTTTCTTGTCTAATATTATTTACTTCAGTGTTCCAGAACCTGGAACTCAAGATGCCAGCATCCCAGTTGAGAAACTTCCCCGGTGGGTAAAAAACTCTGATTTGTACTAGTGTTCCAGGTAAAAAAAAAAAATAAAAATAAGCATTGAAACCTAAACATGTATTTAGCTAGATGCCTCTTAAGCCAAGTGCACAAATGTAAAAACCAGCCTTGACCTCTGAGACCAAAAGTGAAAGGACAAATGATGAACCAAATCGGGATGAAAAGAATGATTTCTTTCCAACCCATTTTTGCTTTGTGTTTCGGCGGGTTCATTTGAGGTCGGGAAAGTTTCTGAAGCTGTTGTGTGACAGGTGGTTACGCAATGTGCAGAAAGCACAGGAGCTGACCTGTGACTGGTCAAATAACATCACTGGCATTATTAATCCAAAGGACCTGAATAGGAGAGGTTACAGGACTAAACAGAATGTTTGTAGATGAAAAAAAGGAAGACTATTATGCCAATTTTTCAAAACCAGACATTAAAACAGCACTTCCATAATCTGTAATTGGATTAGAGGTTTTTTTTTTTTTTGGAGATGAAGTCTCACTCTGTCACCCAGGCTGGAGTGCAGTGGTACGATCTTGGCTCACTGCAGCCTCCACCTCCTGGGTTCAAGTGTTTCTCCTGCCTCAGCCTCCTGAGGTGACCCATCTGGACATACTGGGTTTCGGGATTACAGGGGCACCCACCATGCCCGGCTTATTGTGTTTTTAGTAGAGACGAGGTTTTGCCATGTTGGCCAGGCGGGTCTCAAGCTCTTGACCTCAGGTGATCTGCCCACCTCAGCCTCCCAGAGTGCTGGGATTACAGGTGTGAACCACCGACCCTGGCCAGAGTAGAGTTTTGTTTTTTTTTTTTAAAGTAAAATAAAACAGCACTTCTAAAGTGTTCCATAGAACATTAATTTAATGTGATGTTGACGGACATTACTTGAAAAAAACATGTTAGGCACTCAAATAAATATGGAAATATTAGACTAAACAAAGTTAAAATATGTTTGCTTTGCTGCGGGACTTTTCAGAGCAGTTAATCCACATTACTGCCTTCTAAAAAGTGGTTATAATATGTATGTTAATACTTCACTGGCTTATTTAACCACAGAACCTTTCTTACTTTCCTTATGAGGGTTTTAATTGCCAGATTTTAAAGTTTTCTTCTGAAGAAATAGGGAGACCTGGAGGATTCCTCTAATGTAGCAGATGACTATGATGAAAATGGTCTTTGGGAGGATGATTTTAGGAGGTGTATAAAAGGTGACCCGAGGTACGAGGGAGTGAAAGAAGAGAGATTTTGGTAATGGACACAGGAGAGCTGGCTACATACTGGGTCAGAGAGGTGAACCTGGGACAACGTGAAAGGAGGTCGTTGATGAAATCGGGGGATGCTTGGGGTGGGAGGCAAATCTGAGTCCAGTGTGACTCCCAGGTCTCACAAGCTGTCAGCACAAGTGTGAGCATAATGAAGGAACTGGGAAAGCTTAGCTGAAACAGTGTGTCAGTACTTCAAATATAGACAGACAAGATAAAAAATAAGGACAGCTCAACCTGATGCTTCATATACAAGGCAAGTTTATATAGGCTTGTGGGGGAGGGCATAGGCAATAAGAGGCATCAGAGGTGACCCATCTGGACATACTGGGTTTCGGGCAGCCCCTGGCCTCCCTCCAACCCAGCTGGGCAGACTCGGCTCAGGGTTGGCTTAAGGATCCCATTCTTCCAGGTGTGAAGAGGCAGGCTGTGGGGGCTTGCTGCGACCTCACGTCGTGTGGTTTGGAGAAAATCTGGATCCTGCCATTCTGGAGGAGGTTGACAGAGAGCTCGCCCACTGTGACTTATGTCTAGTGGTGAGTCACGTCCTTCCCTAACCCCAAGACGGACTGGAGTCTGTTGTTATTTTTTCCTTCCCCCTCTCTTCTTTTTCTTCCTCCCTCCCTTACTTCTTTTCTTCCTACCTTCTCTCCTTCCTCCCTTTTTTCCTTTCCTTCAAATGTATGTTGAGAAGTTTTTGTGGTATCCTATAAAAAAACTGAGAAATAATGAATGAAAGTTTCTATTAAAATAGGAAACTATGGGCCAGGCGTGGTGGCTCATACCTGTAATCCCAGCATTTTGGGAGGCCGAGGAAGGCGGATCATTGGAAGTCAGACATTCGAGACCAACCTGGCCAACATGGTGAAACCCCATCTCTATTAAAAATACAGAAAAATTAGCCGGGCGTGGTGGCACATGCCTGTAATCCCAGCTGCTTGGGAGGCTGAGGTGGGATTATTGCTTGAACCCAGGAGGCATAGGTTGCAGTGAGCCAAGATCATGTCACTGTACTCCAGCCTGGGTGACAGAGGGTAACTCCATCTCAAAAAAATAAATAGGAAACTATGCAAGACCATGTCTTGGGCATCTCAAAGCCTTCTCCCCCAGCCCCACCAAAAAAAAGAAAAGAACATGCTGTTGATTTTTAAAATAATATATGCTCATGATTAAATTAATTGAGAATATGCAAAAAAAATTATCACATTATAAAGAGGAAATTTCCCATGTTTCTGAAATCGCCCGTAATTCTGCTATCCAGGAATAGTTAGTGTTAGCAGTTGAGTATGTTTTCTTCTAGACCAGGGGTGAGCAAACAGCAGCCTTTGGGTCAAATTGGGCCTGCTACTTGTTTTTGTAAATAAAGTTTTATTGGAACTCAGCCACACTCATTCTTCTGCACAACTGTGTATGACTGCTTTCAAACTACAGTGGCAGAATTGAGTACTTGTGAGAGAGACTGAATGGCCTGCAAAGCCTGAAAAATTTACTGTATGGTCCTTTTCAGAATAAGTTTGCCCACCTCTGGACTAAACCTTTTCTTATGCAGATGTACACATATTAATTAAAATTCAAAACCGAATTCATGATATATGTTTTATTTGGAAACTAGTCACCCAGCAGTTCACTTAGCATATTCCATGTCAGTACATGTAAATCAATATCATCTTTCAGTTGACTGCATGGTGTTTTATATGGATAAGGAATTGATATATTTAGCTAATAATTCTCTATTGCAAGCCATTTGGGCTATTTCAGATTTTGATATTTTAAGCAATGCTATTGTGAATATCCTTACATAGAAATCTTAGCATGCTCTTCAGATGATTTCCTTAGGACACGTTTTCTAAAAGTGGGATTAATTGGACAAATTGTATGCATATTTCCAAATTTTCTTGACACGTCTTTAAAAGCAGAGGTACTTTCTTGTGGTGCGTATTCATTCAGCTGGTATTTAAAGAGTTCTTCCCAGTGTCAGAAAAGTGTCACTGTTGATGATGGATTGTTAAATGAGAAAAGCTGGTTTACAAAACAGGTCATGGTCTTCTCCTCCCTGAAAAGAATGTTCATAAGCAAATATTTATAAGAGAAAACCTAAGAGGACATACATGAAAATGTTAACAGTGGTTATCTTGGAGTAAGATTATAGATGACGTGTGTTTTTTCTTTGTATTTTCTACCTTTAACAAAAAAGTAGAAAATATATTTTAAAAAGTTATGGATCATTTGCACAACTTTGTTTTTATTTATTTATTTTTGAGACGGAGTTTCACTCTCTCGCCAGGCTGGAGTGCAGTGGTTCGATCTTGGCTCACTGCAACCTTTGCCTCCCAGGTTCAAGTGATTCTCCTGTCCCAGCCTCCTGAGTAGCTGGGACTACAGGCATGCACCACCATGCCCAGCTAATTTTTGTATTTTTAGTAGAGACGAAGTTTCACCATGTTGGCCAGGATGGTCTCGATCTCTTGACCTTCTGGTCCGCCTGCCTGGGCCTCCCAAAGTGCTGGGATTATGAGCATGAGCCACCACGCCCAGCCTTGCAAAACTTAAAAAGCAGAAACAAAACCAGAATTACCCCCAAAATATGTTGATGGAGACATTTCTCTGTCACTCTTTCCACAACTCTCCTTTTCATGTCACATGTTCTTCTCGATTCTAGTGATTGATCAAAGGACACCTCTTAACTTTCCCTTGTCCCTTGGACACTCTGTTTTATCCCATACTGTTTGACTTTTCTCACACCTGCAACCACAGACCTGCTTGAGTTTATGTAAGGTTTTCTGAAAAAAATGTTCTTCTCCTCGTCGTGTGGCCCTTTGTGCATCTCCGTGTGCTTGCCTTGTAGGTGGGCACTTCCTCTGTGGTGTACCCAGCAGCCATGTTTGCCCCCCAGGTGGCTGCGAGGGGCGTGCCAGTGGCTGAATTTAACATGGAGACCACCCCAGCTACGAACAGATTCAGGTACTGGGATACCCTGGTGGGAGAGCGAGATGTGGGAGGCAGGTGCAGACATGGTCCTCTCAGCATAGTTGACCTACTCCCCTAATTTTTAACAAAGACACAGGGTTTGTGTTTTGTTTTGTTTTTTTAATCTGCAATTGCTTTTATGGAAGAACAAAATCATTCATTATAGACTAAGGTGAGTAGCTCTGTCATTGTATTCGAAATTTGGTGTGGGACTTTTGTTTGTTTACATTTTGAAAATGCTTCTTTGATTCCTTAAGCTTTGCTTTCCCCTATATCTTTAGGCTAGATTTAGTGATAGCCTTTAGTTGTAAGTTACCCAGATGTTCCACAAGTGAGCCTGGGAGATGCCCTTGCAGAACCTCATCACCTGCCGTTCTCACTGGGAGGCCACCTGGCAGATTTCCCTTTGGTCTAATTGCCAAGGTTATTTGTATCTGTCGTCATGCTATGACATTGATCCTGCTTTCCAAGTTTGGGTGGAAAGTGTAGATCATCATAGTGTGCATTTTTAGTCTTATTCCAGGGTCTGTTTTAGGTCTTCACCCTTGTTTTTTTTTTTTTTTTGAGACGGAGTCTCATTCTGTTACTCTGGTTGGAGTGCAGTGATGTGATCTTGGCTCCCTGCAACCTCTGCCTCCCAGGTTTAAGCGATTCTCCTGCCTCAGCCTCCTGAGTAGCTGGGACTATGGGCACGTGCCACCACTCCTGGCCAATTTTTGTATTTTTTTTTTTTTTTTTTTTAGTAAAGACAGGGTTTCACCATATTGGCCAGGCTGGTCTCGAACTCCTGACCTCATGATCCACCTGCCTCGGCCTCCCAAAGTCCTGGGATTATAGGTGTGAGCCAACAAGCCCAGCACCTTGTTCTTTTTTCTCACCCCTACTTTTTTTTTTTGCCTTTACTTCTAATTCTTGTCCATCTAGTTAATTCCTTTTGAATAAGTTAGAATATAAATAAGTAGTAAATGAATATAAATAAATAAAATAGAAAACTTCATTGAAACATCTTACCATTACTTTAATCAACAATTTCCAACCATGGCTGCATTTTTAAAAAATACTGATGCCTGGGTGCCACCTCATGAAATTTCAATGTTATTGCTCTGAGTTGCAGCCCAGGCATCATCATTTTGATAAGCTTCGTAGGTAATTCCAGTGTGCAGCCAGGATGGGAACCACTCTTCAAAATCTTTGCTGGGATTTAAAAAGAAAGAAAGAAAGAAAAAGGGTCACAGACACTTAAGTAGACTCCTCCTAAGGTGAGTGAGCTGGCTCTGGGCCTCTTCTTTTCCATATGTCTTTTTGATTAGCTACAGCCTGTGTTCTTGATCCATAGTTCTTCATTTGTGTATGAGTAGTAGGCACTAAGAAGATAAGCTTAAAAAAAAATGCCTCCTATGCAGAACTTACACTGTGAAAAGAAAGAACATTGTTGAAAGAAATAAAGGCAGCCCAAATGAATGGAAACATATCCCATGTTCATGGATTGGACCACTTAATATGATTAAGATGGCAGTGCTCCCCAAATTGATCTATGAGCTCAGTTAACTCAGTCCCTATCAAAATCATAGCTGGCTTTTTGCAGCAATTAATTGAAAAGATTAACCTGAAATTGATAAGAAAATGCAAGGGACCCAAAATAGCCAAAATGAAATGAAAAATGAAGTTGGAGAACTCATACTTCCCAATTTCAAAACTTACTACAAAGTTACAGTAATCAAGACAGTGTGGCACTGGCTAGGATAGATATATAGAATCAGTGGAATAGAATTGAGAGTCCAGTAAAAAACAAAACAATAAAACAGAAGCCCAAATTCATAGTCAATTGATTTTTGAAAAGAGGGCCAAGCCAATTTGATCAAATGCAGTCTTTTTCAAGAAATAGTGCTGGATACCATTATGCAAAAGAATGAGGCTGGACCCTTCTGTCACACCATACGCAAAAAATAACTCAAAATGGATCATAGACTTAAATGTAAGAGCTGAAAATATCAAATGTCAAAAGAAAATATAGGAGTAAATCTTTGTACCTTGGGTTAGTTCAAGCTTTCTTAGATATGACACCAAAAATGCAAGTAACATAAGAAAAATGGATAAATCAGACTTTATCAAAATTTAAAACTTTTATACTCCAGTAGGTATCATCAATTAAGTAAAAAGACAACCCATAGAATGGGAGAAAATATTTGTAAGTCTAATATTTGATATTTGATAAGGGATTTGTATCCAGAATATATAAAGACCTCTTACAACTATAAATAATAAAAGACAATCCAATTAAAAACCAGGTCAAAATATTTCAAAAGACATTTCTCCAAATATATACGCATAGCTAATAAGCATATTGAAATGATGGTCAGTATCATTAGGCATTAGATAAATGCAAATTAAAACCACAGTGAGATACCACTTCACAGCCACAAGAAGATAAAGGAAATCCTTTCCTTTAAGATAAAGGAAAATCACCAATGTTGGTGAAGAAATTGGAACCCTCATACATGGTTGATGGGAATGAACGATGGCACAGTCATTTTGGAAAACAACGTGGCAGTTAAATGTAGAGTTACTGTGTGATCTAGCAGTTCTCCTCGGTAAAGTCCTAGAAATGAAATCATACATCTGCACAAAAATTTGTTCACAAATATTCGTAACTTGTTCATGGAAAAAGTGGAAAAAAAACCTTGGTATGTTTGTACAATGGACTCATTTTTAGCCATAAAAAGAATGAGGTACCCATATATGCTACTACGTGGATGACCCTTTAAAACATTGTGCTAAGTGAAAGAAGCCAGTCATAAAAGACCACATATGGTATGACTTCCTTTGTGCAAAATATCCGGAATAGGCAGATCAATAGAGAGAAGGTAGATGAGTGGTTTTTTGTTTTTTTTTTTTGTTTTTTTTTTTATAGTCCTAAAAGACACAGACTGCCTGAAGATGAGTGGTTGTTTTGTCCGGGGGTAGGGAAGAATGGGAGTTGGTGCTAATGAGAACAAGTTTTCTTCTGAGGTTGTTAAAAATGCTCTAAAATTGATTGTGGTGATGGTTGTATAATTCTGTGAATACACTAAGCCACTGAATTATATATTTGAAATGAGTGGACTGCATGTGAATCAAATCTCAATAAAGCTATTATATAAAAAATTAAATTATCTTCCAACGTATCCCCTGAAAAATGCACATTGGGCCTCCCTCTGATTTGTGTTGTGGCACGTATGTATAGCAGTTGGGCCACTTAGCATGACCAAGAGTAATACCACAGCTAGGTAGTTCAAGCCTTCTCTCTGTTTGAAAGACCATCAGAAAACTCAAAGAGTAGGACAGGATAAACTTTGTGAAGCAGGACATGAGCTGTGTCTCCAGTTTGGTTCTTCTAATATGGTTTATTTTCAGTCATTTCATCTCCAGCTCATCTCTAATGATTATAAAGAATTAAAACAAGGACCAGGTGCAGTGGCTCATACCTGTAATCCCAGCATTTGGGAGGCCAAGGCAGGTGGATCATGAGGTCAAGAGATCAAGACCATCCTGGCCAACATGGTGAAACCCTGTCTCTACTAAAAATACAAAAATTAGCTGGGAGTGGTGGCAGGCGCCTGTAGTCCCAACTCTTTGGGGGACTGAGGCAAGAGAATCACTTGAACCCAGGAGGCAGAAGTTGCAATAAGCCAAGATCGCACCACTGCACTCCAGCCTGGGTGACAGAGTGAGATTCTGTCTCAAAAAAATAAAGAATGAAAACAAATCATCATTGTAGAAAATCAAGAAAATGCAGATAGAGAAAAAGAAGAAAATAAAACTGGAGTATTTCCACAACCCAAGTTTCGAGTTGGCCCCCACCGCCCGTGCCATGGACTGACCAGCAGGGTTCTGGCATCCTTTGCCTATGGTGGCTGTGTCTTCATGTGAACGAAACTGAACTTGGTGGTTTTTCCTGCCAGGTCAGAAGAGATTCTTGGCATATATATCATTGCACAAGCCAAGCCTCCTAAAACCTTGTCTGCTACTGCTTCGGCTGCTACTTCAGCCAAAATTCTTCAGCTTCATATTGTCTTGAAAACTTATGATTGTCTCTGACAAACAGGCTACTTGCTAGTTAGAAACTCTTAGAATTTGACAAGCTACTTATCAACCAGACTGATCGGAAGAAGTGTCATCTGATCAATGAAGTCAGCAGTGCTTCTTTCTCAGTGTCATCAAAGCTGACGTTTAGAAGAGATGCTGGTGATAGCATCTCATCCTACTCAGTTTTTCAAAGGCAGAAACAAACCCTGGAGCAGCTGAGAGGATTGTTTAAACAAAGAGCTTCCTCAGAGAGTAGAGCGAGGAAGGAGAAGTTCTAGGAGAGGCGAGGAGTAAAGTAATGGAGCTGGGGGCCCTGGGGAGGGAAAACACAGATAGAAGGGCAGAATTTTCTCTTATATCTCATGCTTAACAGATTTTGGTTGAACCTTACCCTAGGTCAGGGTCAGCAAACTACTGCCTGTGGGCCAAATTTGCCCACCACCTGTATCTGTAAATAAGGTTTCACTGGAACACAAGTGTGGCCATATGTTTGTGTATTGTCCATGGCAGCTTTTGCACTGGCAGAGTGCAAAAGGATGGCAGAGGTGAATAGTTGCAGCAGAGACTGGCTGGTCTGCAAAGCCTAAAATATGTCTTGTACGGCCCTTTACAGAAGAAGTTTTCTAACCCCTGCTCTAGGTTAATGAGAAAAAATTTATGAAATAATGTCCCTACTGCTTTTGACTTGATTTTCTTTGTTACCTGAATAGGCGGCTAGAATGCTGCCTGTATTTTAACAAGGATTTGGAGCTCACAAGACACCTTAGGCCTTGCACAAGTTGTTCAGATTCTTTGCCCCAGTTCTAATCTAGAGACAAAGGCATAGAATTCTCCTCCCACAGGAATGTATTTATATTTTCAAGGTGTTAGTTCCAGTTTTGGTTTTGTCATTTTCCCCATGCCCGATGCTTGTATTGGATGATTTCTGATAAACCCTGACTATTCCAGTAAACCCTAGGCAGTTTTGAATTTAAACCTCAGTGTTTTGACTGTTACTCAACCCCAGGGGGCCTTGGCTTGTAGGGATTTGTACATTCACTGAGACAAAAATGGGACTGCCGCTTGCAGGGAGCTGGTGGGCAGGGCCTTCCAAGCACCTTCGGCCCACCGTGCCCTGCAGCCACTAATGTTGTGTCTCTTGATCTTTGAATTTCTCTAAACACTGGAATTTAATCAAAGTCCACAAATACTTGTAAGTATCCACTATGTACCAGACACTGTTCTAGGTGCTTAGGATAGGATATATCTGTAAGCAAAACAAAAATCCACCAAAGGAAGATTATATTCTAGTGGTGGAGGCAGACACACAAGGTGCAAATTCTGCAGCACGTGAGCGGGTGCTAAGAGATTGCACAAAGCGGAGATGGAGTTGTGTGCCACTGCACGACAGCCTGGGTGACAGGCCAGACTCTGTCTCAAAATTAGTGTGTGAGGGAGTTGGGCAGACGGAACAAGCCTCATTAAGAGATTTGAGCAAAGACTTGAAGGAGGTGAAGGAGGAAGCCAAAGAAGTGATCTGGGATAAGAGCTTTCCAGACACTGGGACTACCTGGAGCAGAGGCCTCTCAGCGTGGCTGGAGTGGAGTGAGGAAGGAGAAGTCCCAGGAGAGGCGAGCAGTCAAGTAATGGAGTTGGGGGCCCTGGGGAGGGAAGACGCCCAAAGAAAGTTATCTGCTGGTGGAGTTTAGAAGTCTAAGGAATTATTAGGTAGAAAAGACTTCTGTAGATTGTTGTGGTTATATAGTTACTTATCTAGTCACTTCTTTGGAGCTCTGGTTGGCCATGTTCGTTGGAGAAGTCCAGCTCTCCCTGGCTGTGCTGTCAAGGGCAGGTAGGAAGCCCTCCTCGTCCACGCAGTCAGGGCGTAGCTGGTCTGTTCATTCAGAAAGCCACTGAAAACAAGACCAATAGAAAAGGACACAGACATACTTTAAATATTTTGATTTAAAGCATAAATGTACCGTCATTTTCTTTTTTCTTTTTTGAGACAGAGTCTTGCTCTGTTACCCGGGCTGGAGTGCAGTGGTGCAATCTCGGTTTACTGGATTCTTTGCCTCCCAGACTCAAGCAATCCTCCCACATCAGCGCCCACAGTAGCTGGGATTACAGGCATGTACCACCACACCTGGCTTCATTTTTTAATTTTTGGAAGAGACAGGATTTCACCATGTCGGTCAGACAGGACTCAAACTCCTGGCCTCAAGTGATCCACCTGCCTCTGCCTCCCAAAGTACAGGGGTTATAGGCATTAGCCACCGCACTTGGCCTGCTTTTTTTTTTTTTTTTTTGTAAATAGAGCCAAAGGCCTTTTGTTTAAGTAGGGATCTGCTGATTGAAGCTCACCTTTCTTGCATAAATCATATCCATAATCTTCCTTGTGTTCCCCAGATATCCCTGACGATACGAATGACTCCAGCCCTTATTTTATAGAACAAAACAGACAACCAAGAAAATCAGATCCCAAGGCCCCTGCCTAGACTTCCTGAATCAGAATTTTCAGGGGGAGATGTCTGTTTATCTGTTTAGTTAGCAAATGACCCAGGTGATTCTTATCAAGAAACCTTGGCAAACACTGGATTACAACTTCTGGTTTTTGATATTTGTCTGTTTTTTTTTTTTTTTTTTATTTCTTTTAAAGCAGAGCAAAAACTTAGGAAAAGAAACATGTGAAGCAGTCTTCCCCTCTTTTACGCCTATACCTAATTTAACAGAATTATAGTTAGTGACTCAGTATGTCTTTCCCAAGCATTCAACTAGTTTTCCTAGAAATAACTTTTAACAGCTCTGTTTTTGCAGTTTATTACATGTTAAATTCAGCGAGGTGACTACATTAACCAATAAAAGCGGCGTGAGCAGATTTGGAACTAACACTGCAGTCCTGGTTGTCCAGCTGGTAGGGTAGGCAAAGTGCACGGGTGTGCTAGAAAAGAGGTTTTCAAACATTGTTCGTGTATGCCTTTCACATTTTAAAAGCTGACATCTAAGGTTTTTCAAACCAAAAATATTATAGTTGGAGATGTGATTCCAAGTGCATTGGAAACACTGATATTATGTATGTATGTATGTATGTATGTATGTATGTATGTATTTTATTTTTGAGACAGAGTCTGGCTCTGTCGCCCAGGCTAGAGTGCAGCGAGTGGCATGATTTCGACTCACTGCAACCTCCGCCTCCCTGGTTCAAGTGATTCTCCTGCCTCAGCCTCCCGGGTAGCTTGGACTACAGCCATGCACCACCACATCCGGCTAATATTTTCTATCTTTTTAGCAGAGACGGGGTTTCTCCATGTTGGCCTGGCTGGTCTCAAACTCCTGACCTCAGGCGATCTGCTTGACTTGGCCTCCCAAAGTGCTGGGATTACAGGCATGAGCCATCGCGCCCAGCCAAAATGCAACATTTTAAAATAAAAACTACCATGTCATGGTTTTAAATGTGTCCAGTCCAATCTGAATGTTATAACTATCTGGTACATACCACCATCCATTTATTAAATAAATATACAAGCCCTTCCTTGCATATTTATTTAATAAATGGATGGTGGTATGTACCAGATAGTTATAATGTTATAAGTTTTAAGTTATAACAACTGAAAACTTAACACTTTTTCGTTTCTCTTTGAACTTGTAGTTCCATTCTATCACTACTACAGAATTTATTCTAATGTAATATATTTTTATGCATGAAAATCTTTCACTGGCCAGGTGCAATGGCTCACACCTGTAATCCCAGCAGTTTGGGAGCCTAGGGCGGAGGATCACTTGAGGCCAGGAGTTCAGGACCAGCCTGGCCAACATGGCAAAACCCCATCTTTACTAAAAATACAAAAATTAGCCAGGTGTGGTGGTCCACACCTGTAATCCCAGCGACTTGGGAAGCTAAGGTGGGAGAATCTGTCGAGCCTGGGAGGCGGAGGTTGCAGTGAACAGAGATTGTGCCACTGCACTCCAGCTTGGACAACAGAGCAAGACTCTGTCTTTAAAAAAAAGAAAATCTTTTACTGACTACCTTGCTACACTTCTGCAACAAAATATCGCAAGAATTATTTAATTTTTTTCAGTTTCCTTAAAATGTTAAAAAATGTTTTATTAAAAAGTTTTCTAGACAGAATTATCACTATGGTAATCTGCAGTGCATAATTGTAAAAACAAAAAATATCTATGTTTAGATTAACAATTCCAAACAAGTAAAATTTCATTAGAAATACTTTATTTATTTATTTATTTATTTATTTATTTATTTTTTGAGATGGAGTTTTGCTCTTGTCACCCAGAGTGGAGTGCAATGGTGTTGTCTTAGCTCACTGCAACCTCTGCCCCCTGGGTTCAAGCAATTCTTCTGCCTCAGCCTCCCTAGTAGCTGGTATCACAGGCACGTGCCATCACGCCTAGCTAATTTTTGTATTTTTAGTAGAGATGGGGTTTTACCATGTTGGCCAGGCTGGTCTCAAACTCCTGACCTCAAGTGATTCACCCACCTTGGCCTCCCAAAGTGCTGGGATTACAGCCAAAATACATCCTTAATAGCCGAATGGGACATAAACTTTGAATTGGTCCATGTCTCTATGGCTGAGTGTTACAGACTGTTGGAAGGAGACAGTTCTTGCTCTAGGGCAGTCCTCCTACAGTCACCATAAACAAACCAGTACTCTGTCGAGATCAGGTTTATTGACTTTAATGCACCTCAGTAGAATTGAGAGGTGTGTTTCCCAACAGAGGAAAAGGTAGAGTTATTAAAGCAGTTGGGGGAGGGTAGAGTTTAAGTGAAATTTAAATGAAGTCGTTTTTGAGAAACTCAAGCAACTAGCAGGGCTGTACAGGGTAAAGGGGTCAGCATCATGTCTGGCTGGCAGAGTAGGCCAGGGTCCTATTTCTCCAGAAACTGCGATACAGAGTTTAGACAGATGTGGAATGTTGTGTCCAGAAACCCCTCATCTGAAGCTCTGCACCTGGGTTGGAAATCTAGGCTGCTTCGCGGTATCAAAGTGACTTACAGATCCTCAAGGCTAGAGGAATATTTCATTCTTTACTGTTATTCTTTCTAATGCCAAAGTTTCTGATAGTTTATAATATTAAGGAACAAAATTCTTCAGTGAGTCAAAAGGCAGTAGTCACTCAAAGAATGGAATTAAGACACTTTGCAGCTTATCCTAGGGGAAAAAGCATTGTTTCCTATTAACTTTACAGCTGGCTTTACCCATGTCTTTTATTCCAATCCAAAGAATCGCTAGGCAGATTTTGACCAGCCAAGCTAA
The DNA here is from genome assembly GCA_963575295.1 of Alouatta caraya. Classification (NCBI taxonomy): domain Eukaryota; kingdom Metazoa; phylum Chordata; class Mammalia; order Primates; family Atelidae; genus Alouatta; species Alouatta caraya. The sequence goes on along the minus strand of CAUYUD010108217.1, from coordinate 3,968 downwards.
GTTTTACTTTTTCAATGTCAATTGGAATGTTCAGTGTTTGCTTTTATTTTTTGGAGACGGAGTCTTGCTCTGTTGCCAGGCTGGAGTGCAATGGCGCGGTCTCGGCTCACTGCAATCTCTACCTCCTGAGTTCCGGCAATTCTCCTGCTTCGGCCTCCTGAATAGCTGGGACTACAGGTGCGCACCACGATACCCAGGTAATTTTTGTATTTTTAGTAGAGATGGTTTCACCATGTTGGTCAGGATGGTCGTGATCTCTTGACCTCATGATCCACCCGCCTTGGCCTTTCCAAAGTGCTGAGATTGTACAGGAGTGAGCAACCGTGCCCCGCGAGTGTTTGCTTTTTATAGATGTAAGTACTGAGAGACCTGGGCCACCTCAACTCTGGGCATGAAGGAGTTATTTTTTATTTAAGAGATGGGGGGGTCCCTCTGTCACCCAGGCTGGAGTACAGTGGTGTAATCATAGCTCACTGCAGGTTCGAACCTGGCTCAGCCTCCTGAGTTGCTGAGACTACAGGCTCGTGTCACCACGCATGGCTGTTTTTACTGTTACTTTTTGTAGAGACAGGATCTTGCTGTGTTGCCCAGGCTGGTCTCAAACTCCTCAAGCCATCCGCCCACCTCAGCCTCCCAAAGTGCTGGGATTACAGGCATGAGCCACTGTGCCTAGACGCGAAAGAAATGTTGGTATAGCTTGCCATTTTGGACCATCTTCCAAGTTATATGCCAAAATACACAGAGTAATTTTGTATCATATTTAGCGATCTATTCATTGAAAATACTTTTGGACCCTCTTTCAACTTTATTGAAAGCAAGAATGAAAGCTCCCTACTTGCATATGAATGTGTCAGAGCTACACCAGTACTCCAGATGCCCCTCTATTTGGCACCCCATATGTTTTCACACTTGGGGATGAGGTATCATTGTAAAATTTGAGATGGGTGAGGGGTCCAGCTTGCTTTTGTAAAGTGGAAGAAGGGTGAATGTGGAAAGGAGCACTTGAAATCACTTTCTTAAGTAAGAGAAGAGGTAGCAACCGAGGATCTGTGAATTTCCTAAGCACTCCCCACACCTGGCGGTGATTCCTGGATAACCACATACTGGCCAGGAGCTTTCTGGAAGTCAGTGCTTAGCATGTGGCGGGGCGGAGGTGGGGGGAGGTAGACGGACTGGAGATACCGTGTAGTCTGGACTGTCCATTAAGTGGCACTCTATTGACAGAACAGAGCATCTGAGGGCTAAGGCAGTCACGATTTGTATTGTGTCAAGAATAAATAATATAAATGAATTGCATTGAGGAAATGCCTTTTCCATTTTGAATTGTGCTCAACTGGTTTTCTTATTAATAATGTACAAGAAAGTCCTGCTTTTGCTTCTTATTCACAGTTTTTTTTCCCCTTTCCAAAGTGGTTTTCTTTGGAGGAAACAAAAGTCCATGATTTTTCCTTTTTTCTCCTTTGTTTTTCTTCTTTCTCTTTTTTTTTGCTTTCTACCTACAGCTCAGAGGCTTGTCAGAAAATCAAACAGATGGTTTGAGAGGCTTGTTGACACAACTGAAATCCTGGTGGTCTGATGTGCACAAGTATTTTTTTCTCTTGTCCTCAATACTACCTGCGAATGCTGCTATAATGTTTTATATATATATATATATATATATATATACACAAAAAAAAAACATACTTTTTCTGTGTGTGTGTGTATATACACAGAAAAAATGTAGTGTGTATATATATATATATATATGTAAGGGTTATTGCCGAGTTTAAGATGAAGGAAACTGAAGCCAGTATAAGAAAATTAAATGCCAGTTTATTCAGCTCCCGGGCGAGGTTCTATGGTCGGGGGAAAGGGGGCCAGAGAAGTCGCGCTGACTTCCTGGGGCGTGGGGTTTTTATGGCAATGAGGAAGGAGCAACAGTAGAGCACTCTGATTGGCTCTGGGGGAGCGGGATTGAGATGGGGTGGGCTGCTATTGGTTCACGGGTTATAGGGCGGGTTTTTTAAGTGCCAAGAGCCGGCCAGGGTTGCATCAGCTGGAGCTTTTTTGGTTTCGGCTTCTTGGCCCTGGGTGCTGGTTTCCCAACGTCACAAGGTACTCCGAATGAGGCCACCAGCCTTATAATATACATGCCAAACACATGTGTTATATATACACATAAAACATATATCTATATAAAATACATCTATAACACATATATATGTATAGTCTAAACTACGATTTCAATGAGTTTGACAATATAGTCCCCAAATACGCTTCACTTGCACAGGTTCTCAGGATTTGAAAAAACAAAATACACTTTGCAATCATGTCTCTTATACCTTGAAATAAAATTCTTTATGGCACATACATTCTAGACAATTGCTTCGCAAAATTCCAATAGTCACAGAGGCCAGTCCATAGTGAAGTGTTATAACTGGAGTTGTCAGAAACTAGATGAAAGAAGTGGGCATAAAAATTCAAACTACCATACTTACGAGAATTTGGGTTTTACTTTGGATATCACTTAAGAAATCAGTGCTTGCTGAAGCAGGGCATTTATTTTGCTAACGTGTAGTTCATAATTGCTGTATTTGCTTCTCTTTCAGGTTTCATTTCCAGGGACCCTGTGGAACGACTCTTCCTGAAGCCCTTGCCTGTCATGAAAATGAAACTATTTCTTAAATGTCCTAGAGAAGAAGGAAATTATATCTAAGAACTAGGCCACACGCAGAGAAGACCTTATGGGTGGTGAGCTGAATACTGAACAATCTAAAAATATCCTCTTATTCCCTAGCTGGAATCCAACCTGTTGATAAGTGATGAGGGTTTGGAAGTAGCAAGAGCACCCACATTCAGAAGACCGTAAAGTTAATGCATAGTATTTGGTTTGAACTGAAAAGATATCTTTGATGTGTGTGGTTGATTATTGAGAGGGAAACATTTTGTAAATTAGATTGTCTTTAAAAATACAGTTATCCTGGTTATCTTTTTGTTGTTTGGGCAAGGTAGAAGTCGAGGGGTAAAAACCTTTTAATTGTGATTTTCGCATGAGTTTCAGTGGAAAATAAAATCACCCCGTACAGTAGGTAATTTATTGTATAAAGACGTTACCCCAGGATATGGCTTTACTGGGGGCTCTTTAACCTTGTTTGGCTACATTACCTCAGCAAGGGGCAGCTCACAACAGGAACTCATGCAAAGAAGGAAGAGAACAGTAGAGATGGGCAGGCTGGGATGGGGTTGGGGGTAAGGTGCCTGAAGTTCGCCTGGGTGGGAATTTTTGAAGTATAAAAAGGACTTTGGGCTGGGCACGGTCGCTCACACCTGTAATCCCAGCACTTTGGGAGGCCGAGGCAGGTGGATCACTTGAGGTCAGGAGTTTGAGACCAGCCTGACCAACATGGTGAAATCCTGTCTCTATTAACAATATACAACTTAGCCGGGCGTGGTGGCGGGTGCCTGTAATCCAAGCTACTCAGGAGGCTGAGGCAGGAGAATCGCTTGAACCTGGGAGACGGAGGTTGCAGTGAGCCGGGATTGCGCCACTGCACTCCAACCTGGGGACAGAGCGAGACTCCGGCTAAAAAAAAAAAAAGGACTTCTACCTGGAGGACTGCGGCAGTGGAGGGAAGAGCGCAGTCGGTACAAATGCATGGCAGGTGTGAAACAGCTTGATTTGTTCAAAGAACGATGAATCATTTAGTATTGTATAATGGGTGGGAGGAGAGAAACACGGCGATCACAAAGCGTCATGTTTGTCAAGAAATAATATATACTTGGAAAAAAAGTGTACGTTTGTGTATATACCACAAAACTCTAGGTACATTCTCTAGGGATGTTCGATAAACAGCTCCTCGCGTCGTTTCCTCTTCTCCTTCAGAAGCGTTTTATCCCTGGGAGGAAGGGTAACAAGTCAGCAAAGGTAAGGACATGAGGGACGAGAAGGGGCTGTTCTCCCCGCCCCGCCGCGGGCTCCGAACCTGCGC
>CAUYUD010108214.1:0-11082 GCA_963575295.1 Alouatta caraya | reverse complement strand
CACTTTTTTCCAAAACGAGTTTACCGTGTGTATGTGAATTTGTTTCTGAGTTCTCTACTCTTTTTCATTTGTCTATGTATCTGTTTGTATGCCAGTACTGTTGGTTTTTGTCACTATAGCTTTTTTGTGTAATTTGAAGTCAGGTTATATAATTCTTCAAGTCTTCTTTTTGCTTAGGATAGCTTTGGATATTCTGGGCCTTTTGTGTTTTCATATAAATTTTAGAATAGTTTTTTTTTTTTTTCTATTTCTGTCAAGAATGTCATTAGTATTTGATATGGTTTGGCTGTGTCCTCACCCAAATCTCATCTTGAATTGTAGTTCCCATAATCCCCACGTCTTGAGAGGGACCAAGTGGAGATAATTGACTCATTGGGGCAGTTTCTTCCATTCTGTTCTTGTAATAGTGAGTTAGTTCTCACAGGATCTGATATATTTTTTAAGGGGCTTTCCCTTTCACTGGGCTCCCTCTCTTGCTGCTCTGTGAAGAAGGATGCATTTGCTTCCCCTTCTGCCATGATTATAAGTTTCTTGAGGCCTCCCTAGCTATGCTGAACTGTGAATCAATTAAACTTCTTTTTAAAATAAATTCCCCAGTCACATGTATGTCTTTATTAGCAGCATGAGAACAGATTAATACAGTATTTTAATAGAGATTCCACTGAATCTGTAGATTTCTTTGGGTAGTATAGACATTTTAATAATGTTGATTCTTCCAACACGTAAACAAAAAGTATCTTTCCAGGATTTTGTGTGTCCTGTTCAGTTTTTTTGCAGCAATGTTTTGTAGTTCTCATTGGATATATTTTCTACATTATTTGTTAATTTTATTTCTAGATATTTTATTCATTCTTAACTATCGCAAATGGGATTGCTTTCTTAGTTTATTTTTCAGAATTTTCAGCTTTGGTGTATACAAATACTAACTTTTGTATGTTGATTTTGTGTCCTGCAACTCTACTGAATTTGTTTTCAGTTTTAATAGCTTATTGGAGATATCTTAAGATTAGTTCCATTGTAAGATCATGTTATCTGCAAACAAAGAAAATTTAACTTCTTTCTTTCCAATTTGGATGTTCTTCCTATCTTTCTTTTGTCTTGCTCTATCTTGCTCTAGCTAAGACTTCTGGCACTGTGCTACATAATAATGGCGAAAGTGGCCATCTTTGTTATGCTCCAGATCTTAGAAGAAATGCTTTAATTATTTTCTCATTCCCTATGACATTAGCTCTGGGTTCATCCTATATGGTTTTTATTGTGTGGAGATACGTTTTTCTATGCCCAGTATGTTGAGGGTTGTTTTAATTATAAAAAAGATGTAGAATTTTGTCAAATGCTTTTTTAGTACTGATTAAAATGATCACGTGTTTTTGTCCTTTATTCTGGTGATATGATATATCTCAATGATTAATTTGCGTATCATGAAGCATCCTTGACTTCCAGACATAAACCCAACTTGGCTATAATGAACGATCTTTTAAATGTGTTTTTTGAATTTTGTACACTAGCCTTTTGTTTAGAATTTCTGCCTAAAATTTTCAATCCATGTTCATCAGGGATATTGGCCTCTAGTTTATTTTCTTGATTTTTTTTTTTTTCTGGTTTTGGTATGAGGGTTATGCTATTCTTAAAAAACGAGTTAGAAAATATCCCCCCACTCTATTTTTTTAGAATAACTTGAGTAGGATTAGGATTAGTTTTCTTTAATGTTTGGTAAAATTCAGCAGTGAAGCCATCTGTTCCTGTGGTTTTCTTTGCTGGGAGCCTTTTTATTATGGCTTCAGTGTCATTACCCATTATTGGATTGTTCAGGTTTGGGATTTCTTTATGATTCCATTTTGGCAGGTTATATGTTTCTAGGAATTAATTCATTTCTTCTAGGCTTTCCACTTTATTGTCATATAGTTGTTTATAGTTGGCTCTAATAATTCTTTTTATGTAGTATTATTTGTAATATCTCCTTTTTTCTCTCTGATTTTATTGATTTTGGTGTTTTTTCTTGTTTTCTTAGTTATGCTAAATATTTTTGCCAATTTTATTAATCTTCAGAAAACCAACTTTTCATTGTATTAATGTTTTGTTTTTTACAAGTTTATTAATTTCTGGTCTCATTTTTTATTATTATTTTTTATTATTTTGCACTTCATGTGCCCTTGCATTCTACATTATTTAAAGTGCATTACTATATTCCTTACCTGAAGTTTTTCTACTTTTTTGATGTAGGTTCTTATTGCTGTATTCTCTCCTCTAAATAGCTTTTACTATTGGTATGTTAGGTTTTCATTTTCATTTGTTTCAATAAATTCTTAAATTTTCTTGTTAATTTATTTGTTGATCCACTAGTAATTCAGTAGCATATTGTTTAATTTCCATGTGTTTGTATAATTCTCCAAATTCCTTCTAGTTTTATTCCACTGTTGTCACACCATATACTTGGTATAATTTTATTGCTTTTTTATTTTGAAAGTTTGTTTTATAGCCTGCCACGTATTTTACATACCATAATTAGAGTGCTATACTATTCGGTTTTTCTGTATGGTTACTATTATCATGGAGTTTTACACCTTATGATGGGTTCTTTTTAAAAAAATGTATTTATTATACTTTAAGTTCTGGGGTACACGTGCAGATTGTGCACATTTGTTACATAGGTATACACGTGCCATGGTGGTGGTTTGCTGCATTCATGGCCTGTCATCTACATTAGGTATTTCTCCTACTGCTACCCCTCCCCTATCCCCCTACCCCCTGCTATTCCTTCCCCAGTCCCTTACTCCTCATTAATTTTCATTTGTTTCAAATTAAATAACTGCCTTTAACATTTGTTATAGGACAGGTCTTGTATTTATAAAATCCAATTTTTGTGTGTTTGGGAAAGTCTTTGTTTCTCCTTCACGTCTGAAGGATATTTTCACTGTATAAACTATTCTAGGGTACAAGATTTCTTTCATCAGAACTTTAAATATGTCATGTAAGTCTCTCTTGGCCTGTACATTTTCCACTAAGATGTGTGCTACCAGGTGTAGTGGCGCTTCTTTGTATGTGGTTTCTTTTCTCTTGCTTTTTAAAGGATTCTTTTTTTATCCTTGATATTGGGGAGTTGATAGATATTTGCGAGTTTGATTATGAAATGTTTTCAGATATTCTTATTTGCATTAAATCTTCTTTGTATTCTGTAACTTTTGTGTACTTAAATATTAATATTATTCTCTAAGTTTAGAAGATCTTTGTTATTATCCCTTTGAATAAAATTTATACCCCAATCTTTATTCATACTCCCTTTTTTAAACCCATAACACTTAGATTTGCCTTTATGAGGCTATTTTCTAGATCTTGTTAGTGTGCTTTACTCTTTTTTTATTCTTTTTTTCTTTTATCTCTTCTGACTTTGTATTTTCAAATAGCTTGTTTTCAACTTTATAAATTCTTTTCTGTGTTTGATAATTCTGCTGTTAAGTCTATGATGCATTCTTCAGTATTTTTTTTCATTTTTTCACTTCATAATTTCTGCTTAATTCTTTTTAATGATTTCAATTGTTCTGTTAAATTTGCCTGGCAGTATTCTGAAATATTTCTTTGTTTTATGTTTCATTTTGCTAAGTTTACTCAAAAGAGCTATTTTAAATGGTCTGTCTGAAAGGCCACATACATTTGCCCTTTTGTCATTGGTCACAGGTGCGACATTTAGTTTGTTTGGTGAGATCATATTTTCCTGGATGGTTTCGATGCTTATGGACATTCTTTGGTATCTGGACTTTGAAGAATTAGGTATTTATTACAGTCTTTGCAGGCTGCACTTGTGTGTACCCGTCCTTCTTGGAAAGGCTTCCCAGATATTCCAAGGAATTCAGCTGTTGTGATCTGAGTCTGGTTACTGCGGCTGTATCTATTTTCAGGCTCACCATTCTTGGATCTCTCCCCTATATAATTAATATAAAAGTCTTGCTATAGTCTAATTGTTTAAGATAAGTCCAATAAGAGTTCTTTCTATTACATCCAGTATTTTTCCACTGAGGATATTCATAAGTAGGTAAAACCACACTTTTATTTTCCTTAAACATTTATTCCAACTTTTGGGGCACATACGCAGGATATGCCAGTTTGTTACATAGGTAAACATGTGCTGTGGTGTTTTGCTGAAGAGATCAATCCATCACCTTGGTATTAAGCCCAACATCCATTAGCTATTCTTCCTGCTGCTCTCCCTCTCTCACCCTTCCCTGACAGGCACCAGTATGAGTTGTTCTCCATCATGTGTTCGTGTGTTCTCATTGTTCTGCTCTCACTTATAAGTGAGAACATGCAATGTTTTGTTTTCTGTTCCTGTGTTAGTTTGTTGACAATAACGGCTTCCCAGTCCATCCATGTTCCTGCAAAGGACATGCTCTCTCATTCCTTTTTATGGCTGCACGTTATTTCACAATGTATATGTATCACACTTTGTTTATCCAGTCTATCACTGATGGGTATTTGGGTTAATTGCAGGTTTATGCTATTGTGAATAGTGCTGCAATTAACATACACATGCATGTATCCTTATAATAGAATTATTTATATTCCTTTGGGTATATATCCAGTAATGGGATTGCTGGGTCAAATGGTATTTCTGCCTCTAGATCTTTGAGAAATAATCACACTGTCTTCCACAATGGTTGAATTAATTTACAGTTTAAAACTGTTCCTTTTTCTCTGCAACTTGACCAGCATCTGTTGTATTTGACTTTGTAATAATTGCCATTATGACTGGTGTGAGAGGGTATCGTATTCTGGTTTTGATTTGCATTTCTCAAATGATCAGTGATGTTGAGCTTTTTTTCCATGTGTTTGTGGCCGTATGAATGTCTTATTTTGAAAACTGTCTGTTCATGTCTTTGCCTACTTTTTAATGGCTTTTTTTTTCTTGTAAATTTGTTTAAGTTTCTTGTAGACTATGGATATTAGATATTTGTCAGATGGATAATAGCAAAAATTTTCTTACATTCTGTAGAATTTCTCTTTACTCCAATGATAGATTTTTGTCATTGCTGTACAGCAGTTCTTCAGTTTTATTATATCTCTTTTGTCAATTTTGTTTTTGTTGCAATTACTTTTGGTGTTTTTGTCATGAAATCTTTGCCCATGTCTATATCCTAAATGATATTACCTAGATTTTCTTTAAAGATTTTTATAGTTTTGGTTTTCACATTTAAATATTTAATCCATCTTTAGACCTTTGATAAAATTCAACATCCCTTTATGTTAAGAACTTTCAATAAACTAGGTATTGAAAGAATATGTCTCAATATAATAAGAGCTTTTTATGACAAACCAGTAGCCCATATCATACTGAATGGACAAAAGCTTGAAGCTTTTCTTTTGAAAACTGGCACAGTACAAAGAATGGGTCCAGTTTCAGTTTTCTGCATCTGACTAGCTAGTTCTCCCAGCACCATTTACTAAATAGGAAATCTTTTTTCCATTGCTTGCTTTGATAAGGTTTGTAAAATATCAGATGATTTTAGGTGTGTGGTCTTATTTCTGAGTTGTCTACTATTCTGTTCCATTGGTCTATGTGTCTGTTTTAGTACCAGTACCATGCTGTTTTGGTTACTGCAACCTTGTATTATGGTTTGAAGCCAGATAGCATGATGCCTCCAGCTTTGCAATTTTTGCTAAGGATTGTCTTGGCTATTTGGGCTCTATTTCTGTTCCATGTAAATTTTAAAATAGTTTTTCTAATTCTGTGAAGAACGTCAATGGTAGTTTAACTGGAATAACGTTGAATCTATAAATTAGTTTGGGCACTATGGCAATTTTCACAATACTGATTTTTCCTCTCCTTGAGCATAGAAAGTTTTTCTTTCTGTTTGTGTTCCTTCTGATTTCTTTGAACAGTGATTTGTAGTTATTCTTGGAGAGGTCCTTCATTTTCCTTGTTAGCTGTATTTCTAGGCATTTTATTCTTTTTGTGACAATTGTGAATGAATGTTCATTCATGATTTGGCTCTGCTTGTCTGTTGTTGGTGTGTAGGAATGCTCCTGTTTTTTGCACATTGATTTTGTATCATGAGACTTTGCTAAAGTTACTTATCAGCTTGAAGAATTGTTGAGCTAAGACAATGGGGTTTTCTAGATATAGGATCATGTAATCTGCAAACAGATATAGTTTGACTTCTCTCCCTGTTGGAATATGCTTTATTTGTTTTTCTTGCCTGATAGTCCTGGTCAGAACTTCCAATACTATGATGAAAAGGAATTGGTGAGAGAGAACATTATTGTCTTGTGCCAGTTTTCAAGGGGAATGCTTCCAGCTTTTGCTCATTCAGTATGACATTGGCTGTGGGTTTGTCATATACAGCTCTTATTATTTTGAGGTATATTCCTTCAATACCTAGTTTATGGAGAGTTTTTAACATGAGGGTATGTTAAATTTAACAAAGGCCTTTTCTGCATCTATTGAGATAATCATTTGTTTTTTTTTGGTTTGTTGGTTTTTTTTTTTTTTTTTTTTTTTTTTGTCTTTAGTTCTGTACATGTGATGAATTGCATATATTGATTTGTGTGGGTTGAACCAATCTGGAATCTCAGGGATGAAGCTGACTTGATTGTGGTGGATAAGCTTTTTAATGTGCTGCTGCAATCATCTTGCCAGTATTTAATTGAGGATTTTTGCATCGATATTCATCAGGGATATTGGCCTGAAGTTTTCTATTTTTGTTGTATCTCTGACAGGTTTTGGTACTAGGATGATGTTGGCCTCGTAAAATGAGTTAGGTAGGAGTCTGTTCTTTTCAATTTTTTGGAATAGTTTCAGTAGAAATTGTCCCCACTCTTCTTTATACTTGCAGTAGAATTCACCTTTAAATATCTCTGGTCCTGGGTATTTTTTGTTGTTGTTGTTAGTAGGCTATTTATTACTTCCTCCGTTTCAGAACTCATTATTCAGTATTCAAGCATTCAGTGTCTCCCTGCTTCAATCTTGGGAAGGTGTATGTGTTCAGAAATTTATTGATGTCCTCTAACTTTATGTTTTATGTGCGTAAATGTGTTTACAGTATTCTCTGTTGATTATTCATATTTCTGTGGAGTCAGTTTGTATTACTTCTAATTGTATCTATTTGATTATTCTCTTTATTTATTATACTTTAAGTTGTGGGGTACATGTACAGAATGTGCAGATTTGTTACATAGGTATACACATGCCATGGTGGTTTGCTGCATCTATTACCCCATCATCTACATTAGGCATTTCCCCTAATGCTATTCCTCCCCAATCTCCCGACCCCCTGCTATCCCTCCTCTAGCCCCCTACCCCCTGACACGGCTGGTGTGTGATGTTCCCCTCCCTGTATGCATGTGTTCTCATTGTTCAACACCTACTTATGAGTGAGAACATGGAGTGTTTGGTTTTCTGTTCTTGTGTCAGTTTGCTGAGAATGATGGTTTCCAGCTTTTCCATGTCCCTACGAAGGACGTGAACTCATCCTTTTTATGGCTGCATAGTATTCCATGGTGTATATGTCCCACATTTTCTCTAACCAATCTATCATTCATGGGCATATGGGTTGGTCCCAAGTCTTTGCTATTGTGAATAGTGCCATGACAAACATACGTGTGTGCGTATCTTTATAATAGAATGATTTATAATCATTTGGGTATATACCCAGTAATGGGATTACTGGGTCAAATTGTATTTCTAGTTTAGATCCTTGAGGAATCGCCACACTATCTTCCACAATGGACTAATTCATACTCCCACCAGCAGTGTAAATGTGTTCCTATTTCTCTATATCCTCTCCAGCATCTGTTGTCTCCTGATTTTTTAATGATTGCCACTCTAACTGACGTGAGATGGTATCTCAATGTGGTTTAGATTTGCATTTCTCTAATGACCAGTGATGATGTGTTGCACTGCCTGGTTGGAATTCCAAGCCAGTGGGTTTTAATTTGTGAGGTGCCATGAAAGTGGGGCCCAGAGAATGACATTGCTTGGTTCCCTGATTTCAGCCCCCTTCCTAGGGGAGTATATGGTGGATCCCCTGCCTTGTTGGGATTCCTGGAGCCAGAGTCTGTAAAACATTTGGGTATCTGTGTGAGCCTGAGTGATTGCTCTGACAAGACTCTGTACAGCTCTGTGTATAAGACCCAAGGCCCTAGTGGCATGGGATCATGAGGGGAATCTTCTAATCATCTGGTTGCAAATATCCATGGGAGAAGTGTGGTTTCCAGGGTGGGGTTGCACAATCACTCACAACTGCCCTTGGCTGGGGGTGGTGATTCCTTCGACACTGTACCACTGCTGGATTGGCCATCACCACATCCTGCTTTTCTTCATTCTCCATGGGTCAAGCCATCTGCCTAGTCAGTGCCAACGTGAGAACCTGCATATTTCAGTTGAAGGTGCTGAATTTACTATTTTCATTTTTCTCCTTGAAAGCCACATATCATAATTGCTTCTAATCAGCCATCTTGCCCCCCCCCCTTTTTTTTAAAGAAATCTCTTGTCCTTCAGACAAGGAAATCGGCGTGTCTTGTGCTCTATATTCAGCCACAGATAGATCCAATAAGTTTAAACATCATTTTGCCAAATCCAAATGACATTTCCCCTTATAAAAAGGAGGTCTATAAAATGAGAGAGTATTGTGAAGGTAAGCTGAAGAATTGGGGAGATATATTTTGATCTCTTAATTAAAACTATGGAATATAAATTCAAAACACTCATATTATTGGAATGGTTATTACAAAACTGGACAAGCTGTTAAGTTCAAGAGGTGAGAAAAGACACTTCCCCAAAAATGTGATGACAAATATTCTTTGGATTGAGTCCTAAGCTTATTAAACTGTCAGCGTTGAATTATCAGTAAATCAAGGAGGATGTAAATCAAGCACAGAATGAGCATCTGTGCTTCAGCTTTCAATGCCATTTGGCAAACAGTAGCACAAAAAGAAAATGGTAATTAGCAATAAAGGTGTGTTTATTGGTTTGTGCAATTGACAGAGGCTGTATGTCTCTTCTACACAGTATGTGTCCTTTATAAAACTGACAAACAATGGATGCAAAGCCTATTCTCTTTTCCTTTAGGTTAGAGATTCATGACCTTGAAGTTCTGCTAGAGAAAAACCAATTAGTCCAAAAATGAGAGTTTATTCTTTTTATTAAGAAATGAAACAAAGAGATATAAGGCAGTGAGTAAAATTTAGGTAACCCTAAATTCATACTTTCTTTAAAAGACTTCCATTAAGTATGCTTTTCATAATCCATTCTCTATACTACATCCTGTGATCTTTCTATAAGCAAAATTTGATCCTAGCAGTTCCTCAATGAAAGTCCTTCAATGGGCTCTCGGAATGAGATCAATGTTGCCTAGTAGGTTCTATAAGTAAATTTATGATCAGGCCCTTGTTCAATCTTTACATTTTTCTCAGTCCACTATCCCTCATCCACTCACAATCTACACTCTGATGAAGTATTGATGAGAAGAAAGACACACAAATGTTTATACACTTTTGGAGTCAGTTTATATTGTTATTCCAGTTTGTGAGCAATGTGGCAATCTGCAGTCAAGTAGAAAATGTTCATACTCTACAACACTATCATTCCACTTCTGGATTTACTGTTGAAAACTTTCATACACACACATCTATAAAGGTCCACTGATATTTTCACTGCAATGTGGATTACAACAGTGAAAAGGGGGACAAGAAAACAAAAAAAAAAGTCATCAATAAGACAAGAAATAAATAATGTGGTCTGTGTACATAATGTAACAATTTAGGAAGTGATAACTAAAGAGATAGTGGTATACTATATGTATCAATGTTAAAAACTTTGTATTAGGAAATATTTAAATGATAAGTATAAGATGATACCATTTATGTTAAGTGTTTCAATGAACAAAAAATATTATATATTGTTTATGGACACATACATATATGCCAATACCTAAAAAAGAAGGATATGCAACAACTTCAAGAGAAACATGGGAGGAGAATGACGTCAGAGAGGGATTACAAAGATACTGCATTTTACCTGTAATGTTATATTTCATATATATTTAATATATATTATATATATAATACACTGGCTTTTGTGTTTTTCATTTTGTGAGTTTTTGTATGTGCAAATGATGATTCTTAATAAAAATTTTCAAACAAAGTAAACTACAAAAAACAATAGGTTGAACACCTGTGTACTCACCACTTTGATTATAAAAATAAATATGTATATATAATTCTTATGTTGAAACTTCATAATCAATGTGATAGTATTCAGAGATAGAAAGCTTAGAAGGTGATTAAATTGTGAGGACAGAGGCCCCATGAAAGCAATAAAGGCCCTTACAAAAGGGATGGAGGGTACTAGCATTAGCCCCTTCTTTGACTTCTGTCCCTTTTGCCATATGAGGACATAAGGGTTATCCTTTCAGAAGGACACAGCAACAAGAGATCTCTACTCTTTGAAGTAGAGACCAGGCCTTCACCAGACACCAAAATTGCCAGCAACTTGATTGTGGACTTTCAGCATCCACAACTGTGAGAAAGAATTTTATATTCTTTATCAATTATCCAGTCTATGGTATTTCGTTATACTAGTATCAACAGACTAAGACAATATTCTTAAGAATATTGTAAATGTGTAAATGATGATGAATTTTTTTTAAAAGAGATGGGATCTTTCTCTGCCATCCAGGCTGGAGTTTCATGGTGCAATCATAGACCACTGCAGCCTCAAATTCCTGGCCTCAGATGATTCTCCTGCCTCAGTTTCCTGAGTAGTTGGGATTACAGATGAAGGCCACAGTGCATGGCTAATAAAAATGTCAAACAAACTAAACTACAAAAATCATAGATTGAAAACCTGTGTATTCACCCTCTAGATTTAATAAATGTTAACATTTTGCATATTTTCAAGAACATATGTCTAAATAATAGCCTTAAAATATGTATTTTTAAAACATATATTTAATAGCATGGGGAGAAATAACAGATACAGGTGATGGGGAGGAAGGCAGCAAATCACACTGCCATGTGTGTACCTATGTAACAATCTTGCATGTTCTTCACATGTACCCCCAAACCTAAAATGCAATAAAAAGTATATAT
>CAUYUD010108211.1:0-15477 GCA_963575295.1 Alouatta caraya | reverse complement strand
GACGGAGTTTTGCTCTTGTTACCCAGGCTGGAGTGCAATGGCGCGATCTCGGCTCACCGCAACCTCCACCTCCTGGGTTCAAGCAATTCTCCTGCCTCAGCCTCCCGAGTAGCTGGGACTACAGGCCTGTGCCACCGTGCCCAGCTAATTTTTGTATTTTTAGTAGAGACGGGGTTTCACCATGTTGACCAGGATGGTCTCGATCTCTTGACCTCGTGATCCACCCGCTTCGGCCTTCCAAAGTGCTAAGATTACAGGCGTGAGCCACCGCGCCCGGCCCTCATATTTTTTCTTATATTATTTGTACCTGTGTGTCATATCTAAGAAAGTCTTGCCTGTCCCACGGTTGCAGCAGTTTTCTCCTGGAAAGCATGTGCTTTTAGCTTTTACATTTAGTTCCATAATCTATTTGAAGCTAATTTTCACTTATGGCACAAAGTGAAAATTGGGGTTCAGTTTTTTTCCATGTAGACATCTGTTCGTTCCAGCACCCTTGGTTGAAAGACGACCCTTCCTCTGTTGATGACTTTGGCACATTTACAACTTAGTTGGCTGCATTGTGTGTGCTGTTTCTGGCTTCATTATTCTGTTCTGTGTCAGGTAGGAGGCGAGGCTCTGACACCGGACCAAATTGAGGACTAGCTAAGACAGGGATGGGTGGAAGCAGCTTTCCATCAGACATGCCCATCAGTGTGCCATGTCAGCTTACCATTGCCATGGCAATGCCTGGAGGTTACCACCCCTTTACATAGGAACAACCCAGTGACTCAGAAGTTACCACCGTTTCTCCAGAAGTTTCTTCATAATCTGTCCCTTAATTGACAAATGGTTAAAAATGGGCATAGAGATAGACTGCAGGACTGCCTGGAGCTGTGGGGAGCTCTGCTCTGCAGGAGTGGTTTCCGAGCTGTCACAATGCCACCTCCATAAAACCGTTTTCTTCCACCACCAGCTCGTTCTTGAATTCTTTCCTGGTGAAGCTACAGACCCTCTGAGTCTAAGCCCCAGTTTGGAGGTCGCCTGCCCTGAGTCATAGTGACCCACGTGTCTTTGTGTCAATACCACGTAGTCTTATCACCGTAGCTTCATAGCAGGTCTTACGTTGTAGTGTGAGATCATCAAATTTGTTTCTATTTAAACTTGTTTTGCTATTCTAGATCCTTTGAATTGCCATATACATTTTTGAATGAGCTTCTCAATTTCCAAAATAGTCCCTCTGGAATTTTGATTGAGATTACATTGATCTGTAGATTAATTTGGGGAGAATTAATATCTTAACAAAATTGAGTCTTCATATCCATGGCATGGTATGTCTTTCTATGTGCTTAGGTCTTTTACATTTCTCTCATCAGTGTTTTGTGATGTGTTTTTCAGCCTACACATTTTCACATTTAAAAACATTTATTTCTCTGTGTTTTATGTGTTTAGCAGAGTGGTCAAAGATTTCTTAGGTGGTCCACCAAAAGCACCAGCCACAAAAGTGTAATTGTGTGAGTCATGCTTGTTCTATTTAATCTTCTAGACCATTGCTTGTATGTACAAATGCAGTTGATATCTACATATTGACTTTGTATTTTCTGTTCTTGCTAAGCACACCAATTAGGTGTCTTAACTTTGCTTGTAGGTTTTTTTTGTGTGTGTGCATTCTACGAATAAAGGCTTTTATTTCTTTTTTTGGAATCTGTATGGCCTTTGTTTTTTGCCTCGTGGCCCTGGCTGGGACACAGATGGGTCAGAGTGTGGTGTGTGCATCTTGGCTGCATTCCCCGTCTCGGGTGGCTCTTGCATGGTTGTGTCCTGTGGCTGATGCTTTTTACTCTGGTCCCTCTGCAGCTGGTCCCCCGTCTCATGCCCTCCAGACCACTGGCTCCTCCTCTCTGAATAGGCCTGGCCAGCACAGATGCAGCAGAAGAAAGTGACCCTCCAGCCTCTCATGGTGAGAAGGCCACCGCCTTTGCCCAAGTGAGAGGGGAGGCCCAGAGTGTTCAGCAGACTTTTTGGTGTGAGTCAAATAGATCAGGACAACCTTGTGGGTTAGGTACATCAAAGACGTTTAAATAGATGCTGTGGCTTCTAGATCCAGCCTTCTCTCAGGGCAGTGTCCAGAGACACAGACATGCTTAAAATGTCCACGTGGCCTCGTTGCTGAATGTGGCCAACTCTAGAAGGAGAGGTTGGGGGCTGATGACGGTGGTGACCCCACGTCGGGAGTGAGGTGGCAGGGGCAGGGATTCCTTCTCGAAGGGATTTTAAATCCTTTTGAATGTTGTAGATTTTGTTCTCCTTCTGTGTTACCTGTTAAAAAATTAGTGAAGTACTTCTAAAAATAAAGCCTTGTAATGATGCAAGTTACAAGATTCTTACCAACATTAAATATGTGACTTCTCTCTGTCCCAGTTGCAGCTCATAAAAATGTGAGCTGTGACACAGTGACATTACAAGTATTTAAAACTTGAAACTGTCCAGCAGAAGGAGCTTGGGTCTGAAGGTTTCTTTATCCCTTTCACTGAAATATGTTGCCTAACTCTGTTTTAAGAAGTTTTTGCTTTCATGTGGCTTTTTTTCCCGTGAGACTGAAAACTGCTATTCACGTTGTGGGGGAAAGGGGAGGTTTCACAAGAGCCATGCAGCCGTCATCAGAAGAGGGACAGAGCCCCCACTCAGGACCCTTGAAGTCAAGGCCACTCGCCCAGGCCTGCTGGTGGGAGGGCGAGGGGCACAGCGAGTGAGGAGGGGGCAGAGAAGTCAAAGGCACCCACCCAGGGCTGGTGGTGGGAGGGCAGGGAGTGCATAGGGCCAGGCAGGGGGTAAAGAAGTCACAGGCATCCTCCCAGGGCCAGTGGTGGGAGGGTGGGGGGCACAGGGGGCCAGGCATGGGGTAGGGAAGTCGAAGGTGCCTGCCTAGGGTCGGTGGTGGGAGGGTGGGGGTGCAGCAGGCCAGGTGTTAGGGCGGAACTGAGTCCTGGCTGGCGTCCTTCCTTGTGATCTGTGCCACTGGAGGGAATCCATGTGCTGTGTCGTTGGGTCTCTCTGAGCTTCCCTGGCGCTCTTCTCCTGCATGCGCCAATCCTGTTTTCTGCACCCGCCCTCCTGCCCACTGTCCTTGCCATAGCTCTTGCCTGCCCTCAGTGGTTTCAGCGTCCCATGAAGCTCTAGATAGTCTGTGCGGCAAGAGCTGTGCCAACAAAGTCACCGGCCAATCCTGCAGACCCGTGAGCGCCTGTGTGCTGTGTCCACGTCCAGGTGGTTGTGGAACTGGCTGGCCCTGGCTGTAAGCGGTGGGTCCTGGAGCTGCCATAGGCTAGGAAGTGGTCCGGTTCTGGCTGTGAGCTGGGAGTCCAGAGCGGTTGTTGGTTGGGAAGGGGGTCCGGCCCTGACTGTGAGTGGGGGTCCCAGAGCTGTCATTGGTTGGGAAAGAGGTCCGGGCTGGCTGTGAGTGGGGGTCCTGGAGCTGTCGTTGGCTGGGAAGGAGGTCCGGCCCTGGCTGTGAGTGGGGGTCCCGGAGCTGTCACTGGTTGGGAAGGAGGTCTGGCCCTGACTGTCAGTGGGGGTCCTGGGGGTGTTGTTGGTTGGGAAGGAGGTCCGACCCTGGCTGTGAGTGGGGTCCCGGAGCTGTCGTTGGTTGGTAAAGGGCTTCTTCCGGGGCTGTCCCCAGGGCTGCTTTTCAGAGTGGGCGGTGTGAGGTGCAGCCATTACCCTGCGAGCGTGAGATGAAGGTGCTGGCAGGCGCCAGCAGCACTGGAGGCATGTTGTCCTGATTCTGCGTCTGTGCGTTGGATACTTGGAAAGCATCTTCATGCCTATTTCCACCTTCTGCACTCCCACCGTGTCCTGTGGCCTCGTGTGCTCCCGTCACATGGCCGACCCTGTGCTGTCTCACAGGGTCTGGAGCTGGTGCTGAGCTGGGCGCGTCTCAGGCCCACCACGTCCGCAAACAAGGGAGGGGCCTGGCGGCCAAGGCTTACGGGCTCTGAGACCGGTCAGGGAACAGATGGGTCGGGCTGGGAGGTCTCAGGTGTGTGAGCCTGTAGGGCAGAGGAGCTCCTGAGGGAAGACACATCCCAGGGGCCTCGCAGGGTGGGGCCTCACGGAGGAAGGAGCGCTAGGAGGACAGCAGGGATGGAGCCCCCTCTCCCTGCAGCCCCAGCCGGCTCGTCTGTGGGGTGTGCAGAGTGGGACCTGCACCTCCAGGGTCACCACAGGACCGACTTAGATACAGCCTGTCAGAGGATGGCAGTGGAGTGCTCCCAGATTTACTGAGGCAGAACAGGGACAGGCCGAAGCATGAGGCTGCCAGATGCCAGGCCAGGTTGTTCAGAGGGGAGCCTGTGGAGGTTTTTCTGAGACACGGAAATATAAAACGATCTTCCTTGAAGGAGAGAACTGGGGCTGGGCCGCGCTGTCCTGGTGTGAGGCAGGGTGGCCGGGCCAGAGGCCCCTGCCGCTCCCGGGAGCCCCGGCCATGCTTGGCGTGTTTAGACCCTGCATCCGTGGATGCTGAGGTGGAGCTGGGGTCTGCGGGGACCCAGAGCTTCTTGCTTTGGTGGCTGGGCCAGGATCCGTAAGCAGGGCGTGTGTGTCTCTGGGTGCAGAACAAAGACGTCAGGAGTCACCGGCGTTTCCTTCCTCACTCTGCCCTCGCACGCGCTCCGCAGGAGCTGGGACATCCCGCACGCGTGACTCCCTGGGAGTTTGCATGCATCTGTCAGCAGAGGTTCCCGTGCTGTGTGGGTATTCACCACGTGGGTGGCGTGGTCCACGGTGCACAGAGGCCACTGGGAGGGGTGGCATGGTGGGGCCTTGAGGGGATGTTGGATGGAAGACAGCTGAGTGGCCAGCGCCTGACAAGCCCTGTACTGCCTGGGATGGGAGGAGGGCGCATTTGCCCCACCACGAGTACGGTTCTGGAATGAGGTGAATGTATAAGCAGGTAATGATGGTTACAGATGTTATTTACACATATAAATCCATGCTAGGTAAACAATATCATACAAATATATCCTGATATGCATTTTCATTGAAAGTCTGCCCCAAAGTACCAAGCCTGTTTAAGGTACAGGAAACTGTTTAGAGTGGACATCCCCAGACTTTGGGGCCCCACATGTGCCTTTGGGCCTGCGATGGTGCCAATTCTGGCCCACACCAGGGCGCCTGTCCTCCTCTTTCTGTGGACGGCCAGGAATCTGCACTTCCAAACTTTCCAGGGGTCCCAGTGGACAGCTCATGGATCACACTTTAGAGGCCTGGATTCAGTTCATACGGGTGCACACACATGCCTGTCCACACACACTGTTAGCAAAATGTAGGCACACGTGTGCTCCAAGCTGTAGCTCATAGTCTCTCTCATGCGATGCCACTGCCTTGATGGCGTGTGAGACAGGAGATGCTCATTTGTGAGAACGGGGCTCTTCTGCACCCAGCCAGCTCTGGTGTACCTCCCGCCATGAGAACTGGCCACGGACCACGGCGAAAGTGAGGTGCGCATTGCTGATGGAGCGGGACGTTTGTGCCTTCACTGTGAAGCCTCCCGAATGCCTTACTTGAAGGGAGACAGCGTAGACCTACCCCTTCACCTGATTGTTTTGATGTTTTAGTTTTGATTTTTTAATATTAATTTTTAGAGACACAGTGCCACCATGCCCGGCTAATTCTTTGTTTTTAAATTTTTTGTAGAGATGAGGTTTTGCCATATTGCCCAGGCTGGTCTTGAGCGACCCTCCCACCTGGCCCTCCCGAGTGTGGGGATTACAGGCATGAGCCCTGCGCCAGGCTGGTGCCCCGTTCTGAATTAAACTGTGGGAAATAAGCTGCGTTGATGACACACTGGCCTCTGCTCGCAGGCCTGGTCCTGGGGCCTGTTCCCGCGGTGAAGGCTGTGCTCTGCTTGTGTTTCAGGGAAGGTGGCCATTCAGAAGGAGGACTTGCAGAAGTACCACAACAGGGACACGTGGTTCCAGCTGCAGCACGTGGACGCCGACTCGGAAGTGCAGGTGAGACCCTCAGTGCAGCCCGGGTCGGCGTCGGGCTTCCAGACGTCTCGGCCCCACCTGTGGTTACATGGGTACGGCCTGTGGCCTTAACAGGCAGAAACACCGAGAAAACTGTGTGTGTTGGCCTGTGTGTGCTCAGAGTAGGCACGGGCTCGGCTTGCGGATTTCCCTTTGGCTGCTGCCACCCTTTGTCGTGCACAGCTGAGGCAGCCGTAAAATGCGGGTACACCTGTGTTCCAAGCTGTAGCTCATTCAGGTGCATACACATGCCTTTCCACACACAGTGGGAAAGGACAAGAACACATAACTGAGGGCAAAGAGAAAACACGGATGAGGAAGGGCCAAGCCAGCGTCAGCCCGCTGGGACCCACGCTTCCCCATGGCCGGCTGGGTGGGCTGCTCCCCAGCACTCAGCGCCAAGAGGGGTCTGAGCTGAAAGAATGTGCTGGTTTCCCACGTGTCCATTGTTGGAAGCAGCCAGGGCTCACCCTGGCTTTTCGGGTTCATGTGCCCACTGGGGATGGCCCCGCCCCATCTAATGGGAGGAACTTGCCCTGCCTCCCCACACAAGACTCGGGGCTCCAGTGCTGGGGCTGGTGTCCCAGGCCCTTGTGTTCGTGGCTGCTCGGGGACACACTGTGCCCAGTGGTGGCGGCTCTAGGCTTGCCTGTAAGAGAGAGTAGTGGGGGTCAGTCCGTCTGAGCCCAAGCCTGCACCAGCTCCTGTGGGGTCACGCTGAGCCCTGGTCTGTGACACAGAGCAGCTGCCAAGGCCACGAGGAAGCAGCATGGTGGCCTGACCTGGGACGTGGAGGGTTTCCTGGGTGGGTCCTCAGCAGGGACCGCAGTGAGTGTCTAAGTGCAGGGTCCCAACACAAGCAACAGACTCAGAGTCAGCTCCCTCATCTGCTGCCGACGTCCTCTGCAGGCCTCGGTTTCCCATCTGTGAAGTGGGTTTTGTGCAGCATACTGGAATAACGCATGTGCTCCTCGATGGCGCCTGGCGCATTGTGGAGCAGTGGTGGTAACTGTCATTTTCACACCTGGAGGCTGGCGTCCTGGACAAATCCCCCAAATAGGTTCCTCATGAGAACTTTGCCTGAGACTTCAGCAGAGGCAACTCCGTGGATCGGAGGGAGGCTCCGTGCCTGCAGGTCCAGGGCAGATTTGGGCCGGAGGTCTGGACAGCCTGGTGTCCTCTGGGAACCCTCATCCTCCGTGCTTCACTGGGTTAAGGTTATCATCCGCTGAGGTCACAGGCTGTGCACGCTCCCATGGCCAGCAAAGGGTTCATTCATAAGGTTGACCGTGAGCCCAGCCAGGGGACGGGGTGAGGCCCTTGATGGAAATGAGGGAGTGGAGCTGAGAGGCCCCGGGGATGGCCCTGCCCCAAGGGACTGTGTCCTAATTGTGCTCCACAGTTAATTAACTCTGCTTCCCAGGAGAGCGCTGGCTAGGGAGCCACACGTGCTGTGGAAAGCGAAGGACCGTGATTACTGGCAGAACTAGCAACTGTCCTTGCAGCCCCAGAGCACAAGGGCCCCAGCGCCCTGCTCAGTGGACCTCGGCGTCCCAGCAGAAAGGCGGGTTTCCCACACGCTGCCCAGGAGATGGGGCTTGGTGACTGGGCCGCTCCTGCTTGCACTTCAGTGAGGTCCCTGCCACTTCTATTCTGGGGTCTCTGTCACGAGGCCTCTGAGCAACAGGCAGAGCGCGGTCTTGTCCTTTTCCTCGGATTCAAGTTTGGTTTTGTGAGTTTGTTTTTATGGGCAGCTGTAGCTTTTCCTCTTTTTTGCTTTTTTGTTTTTTTTTTTTTCACTGATTTAATTTTGAAATGGTTATAGATTTATAGGAAGGTGCAAAAACAGTACACAGGAGTGGTGAGGGGCAGATCCCCTCCCTGCACTGATAAACGAAGGCTATACTCCTTCCCATTTCCCGGCACTGCTGTGTGTAGCCCGCACAACGTCAGCCAGGACATGGACGCGTGTGCAGTCCACGCATGTTATTCAGATTTCATCTGCTCGTGCTCACAGCACATGTTCCTCTCTGTGTGTCTCTGTGTGTATAGTCTATGCTATTTTTTCCAGTTTTATGTGGGCTAAAATATAGACATCACGAAATTTACCATTTTAACCATTTAATGTCCAATTCAGCGGCATAGTATTAAGTATATTGATAATATTGTGCAACCACCCCCCACCTCCAGAACTCCTTTCATCTTGCAAAATTGATCCTCTGTTCCCTCTGTCCCCTGGCTAGAGGTTTATTCAGGCACTCCTGTCCCCCTCCTCCCAGCCCAGCAGCCCCATCACACTCTTGTCTTGGACGCTGGCCACTCCTTGTGCTGATGGGAGTGAGCTCTGCCCTGCTGGTCTTTCTGAGGGTGGATGACGTCCTCCAGGTTGCCCGTGTGGTCTCGGAACCTCCTCCCTTCGAGGCTGAGGAATGACCCTTGGTGCGTAGCACACGCTGTTGATCCAGCCATCTGTCCATGGACACGAGGGGCTTCTGCCTTTGGCTGCCATGATAGTCATTACAACTTCATCACAGGGTAGATTGTGTGACCACCATCACGATCAGGATTCAGACGTTTCATCTCCACAACGCTGTAAATAAGAACGTGGCAGGTTGATCTCACAGCTGATGGAATCTCATAATTAATGCCTGAGACAACTCACATGCCCGTAGCCAAGCCTGCCTCTCACTATCTGGAATGTGAGGATCCTGAACCCCAGTGGTGTCATCTCCTGGGAATTTCCACTTTATGGAAGGCCAGTGCAAGCTGTTGTCTAAAGGGAAGGAGGCAGAGTCAGGGGAGGAGGTGGAGTCAGAGGAGGAGGTGGAGTTAGGAGGAGGCGGAGTCACGGGAGGAGGCGGAGTCAGTGCTCTCTGATGCCCATTGGTCCGGGGCAGGTGCTGCCTGCCTGAGCATTTCACTGATGGAGTCAGCCCCGACGCTGCCCAAAACATGGCTGGACAGGGAGCAGCGGCCCCACCAGCCTCCACCCAACCTTTAAAACTGCAACTCCTCTTGCCTATAATCCCAGCATTTTGGGAGGCCAAGGTGGGGAGATGATTGCCTGAGATTGGGAGATTGAGATCAGCCTAGCCAACATGGAGAAACCCTGTAAAAATACAAAATTAGCCAGGCATGGTGGTGTGTGCCTGTAATCCCAGCTACTTGGGAGGCTGAGGCAGGAGAATTGCTTGAACCCGGAAGGCAGAAGTTGTGGTGAGCCAAGATGGCACCATTTCACTCCAGCCTGGACAGCAAGAGCGAAACTCCATCTCAAAAACAAGAGCAATAGTGACAAAATCGTAACTCCAATCTCAGAAGCTGCTGTTTCATCGTGAGATGTCACAGTGACTGTTTTCAGGAAGGCAAGGAGTGGCCATGTGGCTCTTTGAGTCTTTCCGCTCTATGATTCCCAGGAAAAGTCCTGTGTCAAACAGCGAGTGACTCAGAACTGGCCCACAGGTAATACCAGCGAGTCACAGAAATGGGGAAAACACAATGAAACCTTTCTTGCTTCCTTCTGGAAGGGATGTGGTTGGAAAGTCTGTTAAATCACTTTATTATGCAGAGTTATGCTCTCTGACCCTTCCCCAAGTCGGAAGATGTCAGTGTGAGATGCCGGCAGGGGCACCACCCATGAACAAGGGATCCACGGTGATCTGGGCACCTGGGGTCACTGAGCTCTGTTCATAAACTGGGCATCAAAGTGCATCTGTGACATATCCAGAAAATAGCACAGCCCTGCAAGAGATCACAGCAAACCCTGAGCCCACCATCTGCTGGAGATCACAGCAGCCCCCAGGCCTGCTGTCCCATCTGAGATCACAGCAAACCCCAAGCCCACCATCCCATCCAAGATACAGCAAGTCACAGGCCCACCATCTCATCCAAGATCACAGCAAACCCCGGGCCCGCTGTCCCATCTGAGATCACGGCAAACCCCGGGCCCGCCATCCCATCCGAGATCACAGCAAACCCCAGGCCCAGCATCCCATCCGAGATCACAGCAAACCCCAGGCCCGCCATCCCATCCGAGATCACAGCAAACCCTGAGCCCATCGTCCCATGTGAGATCACAGCAAACCCTGAGCCCACCATCCCATCTGAGATCACAGCAAACCCCGAGCCTGCTGTCCCGTCCGAGATCACAGCAAACCCCGGGCCTGCCGTCCCATCCGAGATCACAGCAAACCCTGAGCCCACCATCCCATCTGAGATCACAGCAAACCCTGAGCCCACCATCCCATCTGAGATCACAGCAAACCCCGAGCCTGCTGTCCCATCTGAGATCACAGCAAACCCCGGGCCTGCTGTCCCATCTGAGATCACAGCAAACCCCGGGCCTGCTGTCCCATCTGAGATCACAACTAACCCTGAGCCCATCATCCCATCTGAGATCACAGCAAACCCTGAGCCCACCGTCCCATCTGAGATCACAACTAACCCTGAGCCCGTCATCCCATCTGAGATCACAGCAAACCCTGAGCCCGTCATCCCATCTGAGATCACAGCAAACCCCGGCCCGCCATCCTGTCTGCCCAAGAGACACCTGCCTGTTTCCTCCTGAGAGACACCTGCGTGTTTCCTCCTTGGAGCCATCCAGTTGCACCATGAAATCAACGACTGGTGTAGAAATTCCAGCCTCCCTCTCAGTCTCTGGGAATTTTATGTTTGTGCAGCAGACAATCTTCTTTGAAGGATTTTCTGAGCAAACAAAGCCACCATCTGTAGTCAAGGGCCCAGCTTTGGCATCTTTCCAGGGTTGCAGGAGGAGAGGGTTGAGGCTGGGCTTCCTGCCCCATGGCCTCTGCATCTCCCTCTCATCTGCCCGCTGACTGTCTCCTCTCTGCAGCCGGCGTGGAGCAGCCCCTGCCTCTGAGGCACCTCTGTCCTAGTTGCTTTCTGGGGCGCTGCCAGCTCAGCTGGGGACATAGCAGCTGGTGGGTGGGGCCAGGACCCTGATGTGGTTCCATGTGCCACTCTCTCCCTAGGGAAGGCCTTCCTGAGAAAGATGGACAGGGACCACTGGCTGCTTTTTAAAAATTAATAAACTCTATTTTGGGGGCAGTTCTATGTTCACAGGGAAATGGAGCATAGTACAGAGTTTCCATACACCCCTCAGCAGCCCCCACCCAGGTCCCAGGGGTGACACCTGGTGATGCTGCAGCCATGCATTGTCAGGAGCTCAGCCACGGTGGACACTGGGGCCCTTTGCTACATCTGTGGGTTCACAGGAGCATTGTTGGGAGCTCAGCCACAGTGGATGCTGGGGCCCTTTACCACATCTGTGGGATCACAGGAGCGTTATCAGGAGCTCAGCCATGGTGGACGCTAGCCCCTGTGGCACATCTGTGGGTTCTCAGGAGCATTGTTGGGAACCCAGCCACGGTGGATGCTGGGCCCTTTGCCATGTCTGTGGGTTGGCCGGCATGCGGTGCCTGGGACCCAGTGCAGCGTCCAGGCCGGTGCCGGGTCAGCAGCCAGGTCCTCTTGTTCATATCCCATGGGAATTTGTGCCTTTTCTCTTTTGCTGTTGGTAGCCTGCTTAGAGGCTTATTAATTTTATTGATCTCTCAAGGAGTTTGCCTTTGCCTTTGATTTTTCTCTGTTGATATCTGATCTGACTGCTGCTTTCTGTTCTTCAGCTTTGTGTTTAGTTTACTCATTTTTCTCAGTCTCCCAGCCCTGAGCTCAGGTCAGTGTTTGGATTTCTCTTCTGCTCTAGTCTGTGCGGCCAGCACTCCAGCGTCTCCCCACCTTGAGCACAGCTCTTGCTGCAACCCACAGATTTAGATGAGTAACACTGTCATTTCTGTTTATTCCAGAATGGTTTAAAATTTGTCTTGCATTCTCTGATCTGCGTGTGATTTAGAATTGTGTTGTTTAACCTCTGAACGTTCTGGGATTCTCCAGCCCGCCTGCGCTGGCACCTGCAGATTTACGCGCTGGCTTTTCTGGCAGGAGAAAGGGCCTTCCAGGGGTGGATTTGTTTGTTCCCACTCCCGAATCAGCAGAAGACGGAAGCAGCACAGTCGCCCAGTTGGGAGGGATTCCCGCTGCAGGAACAGGAGTGGCCTCAGGACCTGACCAGGAGCCGGGAGAGCACGGGGTGGAGGGGTGGTGGGGGTTGCAGACTGCTGCTGGGGGCCATGGCCCCCCATGTGGTTGTCACTCATTCTGAAGCTCTCGAACATGAACAGAGCAAATCTGAACCCTTCTGCCCAGAGGGGTTGGCGCCTGGTGTCACTTTGAGAATGGGAACGAAGCAGTGGGATTCTTGGTTATTCTTGTATCAGGCACTTTCTCCTGTTTTGGTGTCAAGGGCACTCCTGTAGCCTGTGGAGAGCAGGGTCCTCTGGCAGGTGTGAGGATCACACGCAACACTTTGCTCAGCTCTGAGCTCTGGCTGCCGCGAGAAGAGGAGCTGTGGTCTTGACGGAGCCTTTGCTGTCATTTTAGGCACTGGCTTTTCCTGCCCACAGTGCTGGCGTGGGATTGGTGGCCACCTTCCCAGCCTAATGTCCTTGTGGCCCCTCAGGACCTGCTCTGAGGTTGGAGCCACAGGACGGGAAGGCCACACCCAACCTCTGGGCCCTAGAGTCTCAGGACGGCAGCCGAGGCCTCATAGACCCTGTTCCATACTCCCTGTGAGCACTGGGTCAAGTGTGGGGTGCCGTGGGGCTGCACCGGGGCATGTCCAGTGAGGGCCGCTCCCTGACCAGTGGCTTCGGGTGGGCAGGCAGAGCAGGAGCCCAGCAGGGCCACGGCGAGCGGTGCACATGCAGACACTGGGGCCATCCATCCCCTGGGCGCTCAGGACACTTTGCAGATGCCCTCAGGCCTGGGGCTCACGCACTGCACAGCAGAGTGAAATGCCAGCATGGGGGCTGTAGTGGGGACAGGCCCTGTCCTTGCCGGAGCCTCAGGAGCAGAAGCTCAGGGTCGAGCTGGGCAGAGCTCCTGATGCATAGATGGGTCTGTGTTTATCCCATCAGTTCAGTGCCATTCAGGCTGGAGCAAATGCAGGCACAGCGGCATGCACAGACAAATGCACACAGCCACACACTCAGACAGGTACACACAGACAGGCACACACAGCAGCATGCACAGACAGATACACACAGCTGCACATACGGACAGGCGCACAGCCGCACACTCAGGTACACACAGCAGCACGCACAGACAGGTACACACAGCTGCACAGACAGGAACACAGCAGCACACACAGGTACACACAGCTGCATGCACAGGCAGACAGACGCACACAGCCACATACACAGACAGGTGCACACAGCTGCACACTCAGGTACACACAGCGGCATGCACAGACAGGTACACACAGCCACATAGGAACACACAGCCACACGCACAGACAGGCACACACACAGACAGACGAGCACACACAGTGGCACACACGGGCACACACAGCAGCATGCACAGACAGGCACACACAGTGGGATGTACAGACAGGCACACAGACAGATGCACAGACAGGCGCACAGACATGCACACACACCGGCACGCACAGACAGACACACAGCTGCACACACAGACAGGCACACACAGCGGCACACACAGGCATGCAAATACAGCAACATGCACAGACAGGCACACACAACTGCACACACAGAGAGGCACACACAGTGGCACACATAGATAGAAGGGCACAGACAGGCACACATAGCCGCGCACACAGGCATGCACATACAGCGGCATGCACAGATGGGCACACACAACCGCACACACAGACGGGCACACACAGTGGGATGTACGGACAGGGACACAGCATGGACATGCACCCACACTGGCATGCACAGACAGACCGGCACACACAGCTGCACACACAGGCACACACAGACAGGCATGCACATACAGCGGCACGCACAGACGGGCACACGCAACTGCACACACAAGCACACACAGCCGCACACACAGGCACATACTGCGGCACACAGACAGGCATGCACATACAGCGACATGCACAGATGGGCACACACAGCCGCACACACAGATAGGCACACACAGTGGCACACACAGACGGGCACACACAGCAGCATGCACAGACAGGCACACACAGTGGGATGTACAGACAGGCACACGGACAGATGCACAGACAGGCGCACGGACACGCACACACAGCCACACACACAGACAGACATGCACATACAGCAGCACACATAGACGGGCACACACACTGACACACAGACAGATGGATCTGTAGAGAGACAGGTGGACCCACAGGGTGGCCTTGCTGTCTGCTCTGCTGGGAGCCTCCATGAGCCTTGCTCTCTGTGTGAGCTCTCTGAGGTTGCTGCCGGCCTCCATCGGCCTTGCTGGGTATGTAAAGGCAGGTGGTGGCCCCTGCTTGGGAGAGGGCTGTGCTTCCCTCTGCCTTGCCCTGACAGACATGCAGAAGCAGCCTGCAGTGCCAGTGCGTTCGGGCAGCTGCTTCACTGAATGACCATCTCTCACACGGTTGGACCCCTCAGTTCTGAGGCAGTGGGCTGCTTTCAGCCTAGAGCCAGGAGCCCGGGCAGCCATATAGGGCCGAGTGGCCAGGCAGTCAGCTCTCCTGGAAGAAGGCCACAGCCTGGAGACTGCATCCCGTGGGGTGGAGCAGAGGGGCTGGACATGCCCTCGGCAGATGCAGGGCAGAGCCACCTGCTACCTTTGCCTTCTGGGCGTTCCCTGCACTGCACAGCCCCTGATACCCCATCTTGTGCCTTGCAGGGCAAAGTCCACCTGGAGCTGCGGCTGAGTGAGGTCATCACGGACACCGGGGTCGTCTGCCACAAGCTCGCCACACGGTAAGACACGTCCTCACCAAGGAATGAGCATAGCGAGTGGCATGTCTGACTTCCTGCGGAGCATGCGGGATTTTCAGACAAATGCATGAAAATTTCCAGAGCCAGTGGCTCCCCAGGATGATGCTGTTTTAGAGGTGCTGGAACCCCAGGAGGACGCTGTTTTAGAGGTCCTGGTCCCCCAGGATGACGCTGTTTTAGAGGTCCTGGTCCCCCAGGATGACGCTGTTTTAGAGGTTCTGGTCCCCCAGGATGACACTGTTTTAGAGGTTCTGGTTCCCAGGATGACGCTGTTTTAGAAGTTCTGGTCCCCCAGGATGACGCTGTTTTAGAGGTCCTGGTCCCCCAGGATGACGCTGTTTTAGAGGTTCTGGTCCCCCAGGATGACGCTGTTTTAGAGGTCCTGGCCCCCCAGGATGACACTGTTTTAGAGGTCCTGGTCCCCCAGGATGACGCTGTTTTAGAGGTGCTGGTCCCCCAGGATGACGCTGTTTTAGAGGTCCTGGTCCCCCAGGGTGACGCTGTTTTAGAGGTTCTGGTTCCCCAGGATGACGCTGTTTTAGAGGTTCTGGTCCCCCAGGATGACGCTGTTTTAGAGGTTTTGGTTCCCAGGATGATGCTGTTTTAGAGGTCCTGGTCCCCCAGGATGACACTGTTTTAGAGGT